>CM077657.1:3732500-3985000 GCA_039707465.1 Rhabdophis nuchalis | reverse complement strand
TTTGGGATTAAGGGCAGGGGGGACTTTTCAGACTTATCCTTAGCTGGGATTCTTTTGGTTTGAGACAGAGTGTGACTTGGAGCAAGGCATTTTTCACACTTACGACCATTGTGGCATCCCCGTGGTCACATGATCAAAATTTGGATGCTTGGTAGCTGGTTCATACTTATGACGGTAGCTGTGTCCTGGGATCATCTTTTGTGGCCTTCTGACAAGCAAAATCAATGGGGAAGCCAGATTCACTTAACAACCATTTTACAAATTTAACAACTGCAGTATTTTACGTGGCAAGAAAAGTCATAAAATGGGGCAAAACTCACTTAAACGTCTCACTTCGCCACATACATTTTGGGCTCGATTGTGGTCATAAGATGAGGACTACATATACTTTAATTCAGAACCGGAGTAAAACAGATGCCACTGCCTGTCCCTTAACCAGCGTTTCTCAACCTTGGCAGCTTTCAGCTGTATGGAGCTCAACTCCCAGCCAGCTATGCTAACCCTAACCCTAACCCTAGGCTGGCTGGGGAATTCTGGGAGTTGAAGTCCATAAAGTTTAAAGCTGCCAAGGTTGAGAAACGCTGCCTTACTTAGAATCAAGACTTGGGGGAATGTGCTTGCCTTCTTCTGCCTCTTGAAAAAATATCCAGCGTCTTTGGCAAATATCCTGCAGATATTTAATCAGCACAAGGTTGTCAAGACATCTGTTTTACTGCTTGGAGACAAAAAAAATAATATGGTTCATCCAGGATGTCCGAGCCCCACACTGTGGCTGCGGATCTTGATTCATGGCAACATTGGGATTTTTTCCCCTTTTTTCTCCTTTGGTTTGGAGTTGGGGTTTTCCCCTCTTCTTCTCTTCATATTTGATACCTCTAATCTTCCCACACTGCAATGATTGTGTTTTGAGCCGTCTTCAATTATAGATGTGAAGAGACCTACTTAGGGATATGCATGCTCCGTGGAAGGAATGGAGGCTGCCATCTGGCAATCGGATGACAATGCTGAAGTGCCCCTCGCCAGCCCCCCTGCCACCCCCCTGTGCTGCCTTCAGTATTCCAGTGATAAATCCCAACTCTCTGAAGCCTCCCTGACAGCTAATAATGGTGGTTAACCTTTTCAAGTTTGACATTATAGATAATAAATCAAGCCCATTGGCTGCTATTCTGTGTGTTGTGGTGCAAGCCCTTTTTAAAAAAAAATTCAAAACAAGGGCTAAAAATACAGTGGCATTTTTAAAGTGGATTTTGCATGTCGATTGATTTTGGAGTTTTCCACAACTTGCCTATAGAAACTTCCTTATGCTGCATCAGGACTGGAGGTGTTAAAAGGACAATTAATGCATGCAACTTCCAGTCTGTTAATAGTAGGGTTGGATGAAGTTATTTTGTTTTTCTATTGCATTTTTATCTATTTGCATTGCACTTTTGTTATTTTTACCAATAACTCAAGGTGGCAAACATAACCCCCACACACCCTCCTCCTATTTTCCACACAACAACAACCTGGTAGGGTGGGGTGGGTTGAGAGAGAGTGACTGGCCCCAAAGTCACCCAACTGGCTTTTAAGCCTAAGGCAGGACTAGAACTTACAGGGGCCTAGTGGTTGGCCCAACATCACCCAGCCAGCTTTGAAGCTTAATGCGGGACTAGAACACACCATCTCCTGGTGATTGGCCCAAAGTCCCCCAGCCAGTTTTTTAGATAGATAGATAGATAGATAGATAGATAGGCAGGCAGGCAGGCAGGCAGGCAGGCAGGCAGGCAGGCAGGCAGGCAGGCAGGCAGGCAGGCAGGCAGGCAGGCAGGCAGGCAGGCAGGCAGGCAGGCAGGCAGGCAGGCAGGCAGGCAGGCTTCTTTACTGGCCAAGTGTGATTGGACACACAAGGAATTTGTCTTTGGTGCAGATGCTCTCAGTGAACATAAAAGGAAAAAATCATTTTCATTCCCAAAGCAGGACTAGAACTCATGGACTCCCGTTCTCTAGCTTGGTGCCTTAACCAATAGGTCCGTGATGGCGAACCTATGGCACAGGTGGCACGCAGAGCCATACTTCAGGGCATGCGTGGCGTTGCCCTGTCAGGTGGCCAGCACACATGCACACGCTGACCAGCTGACTTCAGCCTTATTTTGAGGCCATTTTTTGCCCTCCGGAGGCTTCAGGAGGCCCCCGGAGAATCAAAAACCAGCCCTGTGGGCCAACCGGGAATTTGGAAAGAGACTTCCAGTTTGCTCATAGGGCCAGGTTTTCACGCTCCAGAGGCTTCGGAGAAGCTCCTGAGGGCTTCTGGGGTGGCGGGGGAAGGCTGTTTTCACCCTCCCCAGGCTCCTGTAAAGCCTTTGGAGCTATGGGTGGGGGGGAAAAAAGGTTAACGTTGGTTTCAATCAACCCATGGTTGCTTGCGGGAGTTTCATTTCATTGATTGTGGGAGCTTCATTCCTTGACGCTTTCAAGAAGAGACCAGACTGCCAATCCATTAGAAATGACGTGGGGTCTCCTGCTCGGGCGTGGGGTTGGACTAGATGACCTCCAAGTTCCTTTTCAACCCTGTTCACCTGTTAAAAACTGTCTCAAAGGCGCTTTTCCAAAAGGCAACTGAACTGTTTTGTTTTCTCCTTGAAGGCAGAAGAAGGAAACGTTTCATTTCTCATCCAAGAATCTTCATCCGTTGTGATGGTGGGAAGGGAAACGAAATGTTTGCTTCTTCTTCTTCTTCTTCCTGAAGGAGAAAAGCGGCCCTTTGGAAGGAGGAAAAAGCAGCCGTGATGGAGAATCTGCACAGGGTGGTCCCTGGTGCCCGGCTGCGTTTCCTGGGTGAACAATTTGGGTGGGGAACTCGGAGAGCTTCTGAAGGGAGATTGGGGTGTCGAAGCAGCGCAGCCACCTTTCTCTTGGAAAACCCAAAATGGTTTTGCTGAGATCGACCTCTGAGGAGGTGCAAAAGTGGGTGTCCCTCCCCCAACCTCTGTTTATTTTGGGGTTTTCTTGTTTGCAGAGGAAGGATTTTGGGGGGGGGTTGGGGGGTCACCACTCTTGCATCTCAGCACAGGGGTCTTCAGGGCCACAATTCTAGCCTTGGTTTCTAATACGGGTAGTATTGAACCCAACATTTCTGATGTGAAGTAAAGACATTTGTTAAGTGAGCTTTGTCCCATTTTACGATCTTTCTTGCCTCAGTCGTTAAGTGAATCAGTGCATTTGGTAAAGTTAGCAACCCGTCGGTTAAGTCAACCTGGCTTCCCCCTTGACTTTCCTTGTCAGAAGGTCGCAAAAGGGGATCACATGACCCTGGGACACAACAACGGTCATAAGTATGAACCAATTGCCAAACGCCTGCATTTTGATCACATGACCAAGGAGAGGCTGCAAAGGTCATAACTGTGAAAAATAGTCATGTCACTTTTCTCACTGCCATTTCAACTCTGAATGGTTATTGGATGAACTGTTGTAAGTCGAGGATTATCTACAGTGGCCTTCGACCTGCCACCATTCATTTAGTGACTGTCCAGAGTTACAATGGCACTGAAAAAAGTTACTTATGGCTGGTCCTCACACTTATAACCATAGTCACATGATCAGGAATTTGAGTCCTTGGCAACCGGCATATCTTTGCAAGGGCTGCAGCCTCCGAGGTTCCCGTGACCCTCATTCATGACCTTCCCAGCCACCCTCCAACCAGCAAATGGGGGAAGCTGGATTCACTTAACAACCATCGGAGTCCCTTAACAACTGCAGCGAATCATGGCAAAAAAAAGCCCATAAAACCAGACCCAATTCACTTAGCAACTGTCTTGCTTAGCGGTTGGTTCCAATTGTGGTCATAAGTTAAGGATTACCTTATACATTCCATTTGCTTTTCTGAAATAGCTGAATCCCCCCAAAGAAGAAGAAGAAAGAAGAAGAAAGAAGAAGAGGAAGAAGAAAGAAGAAGAAGAAGAAAGAAGAAGAAAGAAGAAGAAGACGAAGAAGGAAGAAGAAAAAAGAAGAAGAAAGAAGAAGAAGAAAGAAGAAGAAGGAAGAAGAAGAAAGAAGAAGAGGAAGAAGGAAGAAGAAAAAAGAAGAAGAAAGAAGAAAGAAGAAGAAGAGGAAGAAGGAAGAAGAAAGAAGAAGAAAGAAGAAGAGGAAGAAGGAAGAAGAAAAAAGAAGAAGAAAGAAGAAGAGGAAGAAGGAAGAAGAAAGACGAAGAAAGAAGAAGAAGAGGAAGAAGGAAGAAGAAAAAAGAAGGAAGAAAGAAGAAGAGGAAGAAGGAAGAAGAAAGAAGAAGAAAGAAGAAGAAGAGGAAGAAGGAAGAAGAAGAAAGAAGAAGAAAGAAGAAAAAGAGGAAGAAGGAAGAAGAAAAAAGAAGAAGAAAGAAAAAAGAAGAGGAAAAGGAAGAAGGAAGAAGAAGAAAGAGGCTCAGCTGTAGAGAAATGCCAAAAACGGTAGGGGGGAAAGATGAACCTCTTTGCTTGTGGTTCTCATGTAGACCCAGGTTGTCTGCCAGAGCCGCTTCTGTGTGTGGCCAGCATCTTCTGAGCCCAGTTTTCCTTCCTGGCATCGCCCTGGAGCTCCTGCAGCCTCTGGGGTGGGAGCCTGGGGTCCCTCAGCCACGGCTCTCCTTCTTGGGATCAGCAGCGGTCCAACGTTTATGAAGCCCCGGAGGTGTCCCGGCAGAAGGCGCCTCCGTCTCCTCCACTCTCATCCCTGCGAACATCAATTAGTGTTACAAATGTGTGATAGCTTCTCACAAAGCGAAGGGAAGATGATAGACAGGCCTTTCCACCTTGGTATTGTAACGGAGAGGGCTGAGCTATGCATTATTTATAGCCCTTGTCTTGTCTCTTCTCATCCTCCTCCCGCAATCACTTTCATTTCCTCAGCCGTAAACAAGGCCGCAGGTTTGTGTCCCACAGCGCCCAGGGAGAGGGCTGTTCATTTCAGTCGCAGTCCCATAAAGGAGATGCATGTGTAGTTAAATGCAGATCAGCCAATATCGGATCGTAGCCACCACGCAATCTTGGTGAGGGTTAGCATCGCGATGCATAAAAAGGAATGTTTTTCAAACTTGGCCACTTTAAGAGGCATGAGTCCAGACGTCTTTAAGTGGCCAAGCTTGTAAAAGACTGACTGTGAGACATTATGCCAGTTGGGGAGGGGGTGTATTATGATGGCCTACAGGAGGGAGTAGGTTCCTAGGAGTGGGGAGAGAGACAAGAGAGAGCACAGCCCCGAGCTGGATGGGAGACCGAGAATAAAGATTGTCATTTTCTAGTATCATGGCAAACCTATGGCATGGGTGCCAGAAGTGGCATGCAGAGCCCTCTCTGTGGGCACGTGCACTGTTGCTAGCTGCTCTTCTGGTTTCCAGTGCAGACATGCACACTGGACAGCTGGTCTTCACGGGCCTGAAAATGGCCCCAAATGCCCCCCAAAACAGCTTGAAAACAGCCCAAAAAACGGCTGGAAAACAGCCTGAAAAACAGCCTGAAAATGGCCCGAAAAATGGGCAAAAAACAGACATGCGTGGGCCAGCCAGTTGGTCTTCGGGTTTCCAGTGCTCCAGCGCGCACACATACATGCATGTGCATTCCGCTTTGGGCACTCAGTGCTGAAAAGGTTTGCCACCACTGCCCTAGTGTATCTGTTAGGAGGAGAGTGGAGGGTTTAGTCTGGCAAGATTCTGTCTGCTGTTTGTAAGCAAATACAGAACTGAACTCTGGCTCGATTGTTCTCCTTCGTTTTTGGATTTATCCTAAAATTGGCGTGAGAAATTATCAGCCAAAGAAATTAAAGACATGAGATGAGGTAAAAAGAAGTATCGCCTACTCTGCAACTAGAATTTGGTGGGTTTCTCCTTCCAGCAGATCCATTACCTCACTTCATAAGTAGCCTTTTGTTATTTCTACTATTTGAGGCTCTCTTTAGTTCCATCCAGCTGTCATTTCTCTCACTTTGCCTTCTTGACGTTGTTTCTTTCTTGAGATATTTGTGATTTCAACCTTATTCATTTCCTCAATAGGACTGCTCCACCTTGATCTATTTCTTCTCTGATGGTTACTCGTCTTCCTCTTCAGTCCACTTTCATTCACCACATTGTCATTCTTAAACCTCCCTCTTCTTGTTTTATCACACACCTCTGGGTAGGTTCTTCATTCTTGAAGCATCCAATTTTCATGCTTCTCCTGACACCATAACTTTGACATCAGGAAGACACAAGACAGCAGTATTTGCTCCATTGAACACATGCTCCTCCCTCCCTATGCACCACATGCTACCCCTTCAACCGGCATCCGTGCATCTTACAGTCCCTCTGTCCGTTTTCAATCTTTAATAAATATTGTACCCAAATACGCAAATTCACCAGTTTACCTGGTGTTTTTTTTAGCCATTTATATATAGCTTGGAATTCTTCACTCTGCTTTTTTTGTGAAACACAAATTACCTTGGTAGATTAATTTTCAGAGCCTTGCTTCTCTTTGGATTATACAACCCATCTGACATTTGTCGCAAAGCATTTGAGTTCTTAACCAAAACAAGACATCCTCTGCATACCAAAGAACAGATTACACTCAGGTCCCTAATTGGCACACTTCTGATATCACTATTAGCATTCTTGTAATGACAGACAGACAGACAGATAATGGATGAATTGATAACTGGATGGATGGATGGATGGATGGATGGAGATGATAGATAGATAGATAGATAGATAGATAGATAGATAGATAGATAGATAGATAGATAGATAGATAGATAGATAGATAGATAGATAGATAATGGATGAATTGATAACTGGATGGATGGAGATAGATAGATAGATAGATAGATAGATAGATAGATAGATAGATAGATAGATAGATAGATAGATAGATAGATAGATGATAGATAGATAGATAGATAGATAGATAGATAGATAGATAGATAGATAGATAGATAGATAATGGATTAATTGATAACTGGATGGATGGAGATAGATAGATGATAGATAGATAGATAGATAGATAGATAGATAGATAGATAGATAGATAGATAGATAGATAGATAGATAGATAGATAGATAGATAGATAGATAGATGAATTGATAACTGGATGGATGGAGATAGATAGATGATAGATAGATAGATAGATAGATAGATAGATAGATAGATAGATAGATAGATAGATAGATAGATAGATAGATAGATAGATAGATGGACGAGATAGATAGATAGATGATGAATTGATAACTGGATGGATGGAGATGATAGATAGATAGATAGATAGATAGATAGATAGATAGATAGATAGATAGATAGATAGATAGATAGATAGATAGATAGATAATGGATGAATTGATAACTGGATGGATGGAGATGGATAGATGATAGATAGATAGATAGATAGATAGACAGACAGACAGACAGACAGACAGACAGACAGACAGACAGATAGATAGATAATGGATGAATTGATAACTGGATGGATGGAGATGGATAGATGATTGATAGATAGATAGATAGATAGATAGATAGATAGATAGACAGACAGACAGACAGACAGACAGACAGACAGACAGACAGACAGATAGATAATGGATGAATTGATAACTGGATGGATGGAGATAGATAGATGATAGATAGATAGATGATAGATAGATAGATAGATAGATAGATAGATAGATAGATAGATAGATAGATAGATAGATAGATAGATAGATGATAGATAGATAGATAGATAGATAGATAGAAAGATAGATAGAAAGATAACTGGATGGACGGACAGGCAGACAGAGACTTAAACAACCAAGGGGACTTCAGCATGTTGGCTTTCCTCTGCTCTTAACATTCTCTAACATTTGTTAACTGTTCTGTTTATTCTCATTCAAGCGTTCCCTTTATCATACCACATGCCAGTCACATCCAGGAGCCTTCACCCCCATACTTACAAAAGCCATACCATCATTCAGTATTCTTCACTTTTAGCACCTGCTTTCTCAAATCAGCTACTCTGTCGTTGAGGTAGTTCCCATTCGCGGAGTTTTCAATGACTTGCTGAGGAGTGAAATTGCGTCCTGCTCCTCCCAGCCCGGCATTAAGGAGCTTTCTTCTCTCCCCAAACTTGCTCACTGTTGTATCCCTTCCGTTGGAGTTCTGCCAAATGCCTTCCCGGACAAATAATTAGTTGCACAGCACTCCCCTAAGCAAGCCAAATCCATATTTTCAGGTTTCTCCCATTGTCCTATCTATCCCAGCACCTTCACGGTTTCCGAGCCTTCTCCCAGGTTTTATCTCTTCCTTTTCATATTTTCCCCCTGGGGCAGAAAGCTTTTCCTTCCCATTCTGCACCAAGTCCCCATCGGCCCTTGACAAGTATGGGAAATCCTTCTCTCTGGCAGCCCCACACTTGTCTCACCCCCCAAACAGCTTGTTGCTTTTGTTTGTAATTTCACTTCGTTTCCATTTCCCCACGTTTTGAGTTTCATTCAGTCTCTGGGAGCTCCTCGTTCAGCCTTCTACACCTTTGCAAAAAGCATTTTTTAAACAAATTTCCTTCAAAATCTCTGCCTCTGAAATCTTAGCTGTGTGTTTCCTGCCTTTGACCTTATACTTTACACCTTCTTTTTTTCTCTTTACGTACCTTATGTAACACCTTCATCCTCATTTGATTCCGAAGTCATTTTGTAGTCCTCAACATACCCCCACAATTGGGATCGGAGCTTCTGTTGTTAAGCGTGGCAGCTGTTAAGTGAGTCCACCTGATTTTCTGAGCTTTTTTGCCAGAGTGGTTAACACTGCAGTTGCTCTGTGAATCATGCAGTCATTAAGCAAGTCTGGGTGGGAAGGTTGCAGTGAAGATCACATGGCCCAGGCTGCTGCAACTAGCATAACGTGACTGTGGAGGCGCTGCAATCGTCATCAGTGTGAGGACTGGTCATAAGTCACTTTGGTTAATATTGTTGTAACTTTGAACAGTCGCTAAATAAATGGTTGTAAATCAAGAGTGCCTAGGTGCATTTGGCATCCTCAGTAGCTTGCTCAGTTTGTAATCATACCGTCCAGGGGTGAAATCCAGCAGGTTCAAGAGAACCGGTAGCAGAGATTTTGAGTAGTTCGTAGAACCGGAAAAATCCCACCTCTCGCTGGCCCCAAAGTGGGGAGGGAATGGGGATTTTGCAGTATCCTTCCCCTGCCACGCCCACCAGGCCACGCCCACAGAACCGGTAGTAAAGAAATTCGAATTTCACCCCTGATGCCGTCCATTTTTTTTGGTCCTTTTTGTTGACAACTCTGTGTCATTCAGAGAACACGATTCTTTCCCTCTGTTCCAAGCATTTCCACATTGTCTTTCCTTCTGCCTACTTCTTATTCCTTCTGTTGGGAGATGTATTATTATAAATTCATTAGAGCAGCCCACTCCTGCAGACTCTGGTCGGTTTACAAATGCAATGCAATAAAAATGTTTAAAAATGTGATTGCATAATCAGGCCAAACTTAAAACAATCAGTCCAAAACAAAGCAAACCAAATCAACCCTTTCATTCTCCAGGCTTCCAGCGGGCCTTCAGGGGCACCCCTAAATAGAGCCCACGGCAGCAACACAGCGATGAGGTGACCAGGATGTGGATAACTTCCTGAAAGGTCTCCTGTCAGTTTGTGAACCATCTCTATGAATACTATCAAACTGACATAGAGAGAGAGGGGAATTCCAAACATACCTGTGGTCAAAAAGGAATCTCAAACTGGCCTGTGAATGTGCATGTCTAAACTACCATCTCTCATTGGCTGTGATTTATGACGAAGGCTGAGGGGAGGACAGTAATGTGGGCAAAGTTCAGAAGCAGATAAAGAAAGCAAAAAAGATGGCTGCAACGAAGAAATGCCAGGATGTTAATCCTAATAAATGATTGGATTTCTTTTGAACCTTGTCTCGAGGCTTGTAAATTTGTTAGGTTTTCTTCTGGGAACTTGACAGTTGAGAAAGGGAATCAACTGGTACAAGAGAGTAACCTATGCAAAGGTTCATCCTGGTCTCTGAGCAGGAGTCGTCTACCAGTTTAAAAGGGTGAAGTGTTACTTCATCCAAGACCAGTGATGGGATCATCCTCTTCCAGGAGGGGGAGGTGTCCAATGGCCACTGGGGAGGATTGAGCTAAAGCCTGCTTTGCCCCATTCAGACCCATACAACCCCCCCCCCCCAGACACTCGATCAGGAAGTCAACAGCTTCACCTGCACAGCTTGAGGTAGGGGTGTACTGATGATTCCAAATCCCAAACTGATGGATGACCTTTCCCAGAGGTTTCATGTGGTTGTTATATAGGAGAGAGAGGGAGGCATCAAGCCCCCAGCCCCACAAAACTGGAGCCACAAGGTGACCTCTCCCCCACCCCTGAAGTCAGCCCCTGAGGAAAGCAAGCAAACATTGGAGCACACCGTCTCCTCCCAACTCTCCCAGCTGAACCAGTAGGATACCATCGTCCATGGTATGGAAAGCTGATGAGAGACCAAGAAGCTCCAGAATGCAGCTCTACCTCTGAGGTTGAATTGTGATCAACCAATGCGATCTCTCTACTGTGACCTGATCTAAAATCTGGCCAGACCAGACCTAGATATCTCCAAGATCACCTGCAACTGTTGTCCAACCAACTTCTCTACGGCCTTCCCTGTGAAGGGAAGGTTAGAGACTGCACAATATTGTCCAGAGTGGAAAGTGTCCAGTGATGGGGATGGATCACCCTTTCCTTCAAGTCTGGTGGAATAATTTCCTCTCTCAAAGAGGCAGATTCATCCCTTGGTCACCTCTTGGGCCGCTTACCATCCGAGGAGGGTCCAGGACCTCCTAAAGAGAGGAGCAGAGCAACAGCTAGGAGAACCTTGGCCACGTCCTTGGGCATCTCAGAATCAAATTCATTCCAGATAACCTTAGAAGACTCTGTCTTGGGCAGCTCACCTGGACATGCCCAAAGCCCACTTCTGAGGGAACGTCAGGATCTCCATCTGTCACATCGTGCGCATGTTCCTCGCTGCAGCCCTGCGGAGGATCTGGTGGCCCAATTGCCCAGGAGGGACTGGCCCACTCTAAGTGGGGCTGCTGGGGGGCTGTCAGCCCTTGCCCGAAGGCTGGATCACCTCCACCTGCGCTTAAATCCAGGCTCTCTCCATGTTTGCTTGGATTGGCTGCTTGTCTTTCTCCACCGGCATTCAGGCCGAGCCTTTCCTTGGGGGGTTTCTTGCAGCCGGAGTCAGATTTCTTGGCTAAAAGGGCAGGAGGAGGGGTCTTTGGCGCCAAAGTAAGAGAGGCCAATCCACATTTGGCATCAATCAAAATACTATTGCAGCTTATGGCTACAATTGAGCCCCAAATGTCTGATGTTAGTTTTGTCACATTTTACGACCTTTCTTGCCACCGTTGTTAAGTGCATCTGATCAGTCAGTAAGTGAATCTGGCTTCCCCATTGACTTTGCATGTCAGAAGGTCGCAAAAGCGGATCACGTGATTCTAGGACACGGCAACGGTCATAAGAATGAACCAGCTGCCAAGCATCTGAATTTTGATCACATGATCCTGGGGATGCTCCAAAGGTCGTAACAGTGAAAAACGACCATAAGTCTATTTTTTTTCAGTGCTGTTGCAACTTTGAACGGTCATTAAGTGAACTGTTGTAAATCAAGGACTACCTGTAATTTTGCAAGTAGTCTTCATTCACCTCCTGTCTTGTGCAGTGACCATTCAAAGTTACAATGATGCTAAAAAAGCTCCCCACTTTGTGACCAAGCTTTGCATTTACGACCATTGCAATGTCTCTTAGTCACATGATCGTCATTCATGGGTTTCACAGCTGCTTTTTGAGAAGCAAAGAACAGAAGCAAAGAAGGTGGGGATGAAATCCTAAGTCACGGTTGCATGATTTTCACTTAAAACTGCATTGCTTAGCAACCCAGGTGCTAGTCCCAATCACTGTCATTAAGTGAGGACTATCTGTAAAAATACCTGGAGGCTTCATATACTGACAACCGGGATGGTCGAGGCAGGCTTAAAAATGGCCTCACTAGAAAGTGGGCAGCTTTCGGATTTTGAGAAGGACCAGGGGAGACATGATAGCTATGTTCCGATATCTCAGAGGCTTCCCCAAAGAAGAGGGAGTCAAACTATTCTCCAAAGCACCCGAGGACAGAACAAGAAGCAATGGGTGGAAACTCATCAAGGAGAGAAGCAACTTAGAACTAAGGAGAAATTTCCTGACAATTAAAACAATTAATCAGTGGAACAGAAGTTGCCTCCAGAAGTTGTGAATGCCCCAATACTGGAAGTCTTCAAGAAGATGTTGGGCAGCCATTTGTCTGAAACGGTATAGGGTACAATACAATACAATACAATACAATAGCAGAGTTGGAAGGGACCTTGTAGGTCTTCTAGTCCAACCCCCTGCATGGGTAGGAACCTTATACCATTTCAGACAAATGGCTATCTAACATATTTTTAAAGACTTCCAGGGTTGGGGCATTCACAACTTCTGGAGGCAAGCTGTTCCAGAGGTTAATTGTTCTAACTGTCAGGAAATTTCTCCTTAGTTCTAAGTTGCTTCTCTCCTTGATTAGTTTCCACCCATTGCTTCTTGTCCTGCCCCCAGGTGCCTTGGAGAATAGTTTGACTCCCTCTTCTTTGTGGCACCCTCTGAGATATCGGAACACTGCTATCATGTCTCCCCTGGTCCTTCTCTTCATCAAACTAGACATACCCAGCTCCTGCAGCCGTTCTTCATATGTTTTAGTCTCCAGTTCCCTAATCATCTTAGTTGTTCTTCTCTGCACTCTTTCCAGAGTCTCCACGTCTTTTCTACATCGTGGCGACCAAAACTGTATGCAGTATTCCAAGTGTGGCCTTACCAAGGCACTATACAGTGGCATTAACACTTCACGTGATCTAGATTCTATCCCTCTGTTTATGCAGCCTAGAACTGTGTTGGCTTTTTTGGCAGCTGCTGCACACTGCTGGCTCATATTTAAATGGTTGTCCACTAGGATTCCTAGATCCCTCTCACAGTTGCTACTATTGAGCAAGGTACCACCTATACTGTACTTGTGCATTTGGTTTTTCTTGCCTATATGTAGGACCTTACTTTTTTCACAATTGAATTTCATTTTATTAGATAGTGCCCAATGTTCAAGTTTGTCTAGATCCTTCTGTATCTTAAGCCTATCTTCTGGAGTGTTGGCTATTCCTGCCAGCTTGGTGTCGTCTGCAAATTTGATGAGTTCCCCATTTATCCCCTCATCCAAATCGTTGATGAAGATGTTAAAGAGTACTGGGCCTAAAACAGAGCCTTGGGGGACTCCACTGCATACTTCCTTCCATGTAGATGCAGTTCCATTGAGGACTACACGTTGAGTGCGGTTGGTCAGCCAGTTGCGAATCCATTTGCTGGTGGTGCTGTCTAACCCACAATTTTCTACTTTATCTAATAGTAGGTTATGGTCTACTTTATCAAATGCCTTACTGAAGTCCAGGTAAATTATATCAACAGCATTCCTCTGGTCCACTGATTTTGTCACTTTGTCAAAGAATGCAATTAGATTCGTCTGGCATGATCTGTTTTTGACAAACCCATGTTGGCTTTTGGCTATTACTTTGTTTGCTTCTAGGTGTTCACTTATTTGTTGTTTAATTATCTTTTCCAGAATCTTTCCTGGTATTGAGGTCAGGCTGATGGGTCTATAGTTTCCTGGATCTGTTTTTTTCCCCTTTTTTGAAGATGGGAACCACATCAGCTCTTTTCCAGTCTTCTGGCAGTTCCCCAGTGCTCCAGGATCTCTGAAAGATATAGTTCAGTGGTTCTGAGATCTCGTCTGCCAGTTCCTTCAGAACCCTGGGGTGTAATCCATCCGGTCCTGGTGATTTGAACTCGTCCAGGGCAGACAGGTGCTCACTTACCATTTTCTTCCCTATTTCAACTTGTGTTCCTAATCTGATTTTTGTGGTGCTGTTTTTGATTGGTTGGACTGTTTTATCCCTTTGTGTAAAGACAGATGCAAAAAAAGAATTAAATAGTTCTGCTTTCTCCCTGTTGCTTATCATCTTCTTGCCATTTTCTCCCAGCAGTGGACCAATTGTTTCCTTAACTTTTTTCTTATTTTTAACATGTTGGAAGAAGCTTTTTTTGTTATTTTTTACTTTTTTGGCAAGCCTTTCTTCATTGCGAGCCTTAGCTTTCCTCACTTCATCTTTACAGGCTCGGGCTATTTGCTGATATTTTGCCTTAGTTATGTCCCCCTTTTTCCACTTTTTATATTTATCCTTTTTGTCTTTCAATTTGTCAGAGAGTTCTTTATGCAGCCATGCTGGTTTCTTTTGGGAACTGTTATTTTTCTTCTTCATTGGTATTGCGCTGGACTGGGCTTTTATAATCTCATTTTTCAAAATTTCCCAAGCTTCTTGAGTTGTTTTCCCCTTGAGGATTCTCATCCATGGAATCCTTCCCAAGCTCTCTCTGAGTTTATTGAAATTAGCTCTCTTAAAGTCTAAGACTCTAGTTTGACTTTGTTCAACTACTTTTGTTTGCATAAGGTTGAATTCCAGTATTTCATGATCGCTTACCCCTAAAGTTCCTGTAGCTTCTACACCTTCTATCATTTCCTCTCTGTTAGTGAGAATTAAATCCAATATTGCTGATCCCCTTGTTCCCTTCTCTACCTTTTGGGAAACAAAGTTGTCTGCTAGGTTTGTTAGGAACCTGTTGGATCTTCCACTTGGTGCAGAGTTTGTTTCCCAATTGATGTCAGGGTAGTTAAAATCTCCCATTACTATTGTAGTGTGCTTCCTACATACCTTAGTTAGCTGGTTAGCAAAAAGTTCATCCACTTCCTCTGCTTGGTTGGGTGGCCTGTAGTATAGACCTATGACAATATCATTCCCCCCCCAACCTTTAATATTGACCCAAATACATTCAAGATAGTTCTCATCATTGTTGTGCTCTATTTCTGTAGAGATGTGATTATTTCTTATATATAGTGCAACTCCACCTCCTCTTTTATTTGGTCTATTTCTTTTAAATAATTTAAATCCTTCTAGCTGTATGTTCCATTTGTGGGTTTCATCCCACCAAGTTTCTGTAATGGCAACAATATCGTATCTGCCCTCATTTACTTGAATTTCTAATTCACCCTGTTTATTCTTCATACTCTGTGCATTGGTGTATAGACATTTGAGTCCATTTTGATTGACCCTGTGTTTACTGTCTACGAAACCTGTGTTATGCCTGACTATGGTTCTCTTTGCCCCTATTTCTTTGCCACTTGTATGGTTCATGTACATGGTATGGCACTCACTGTTAATTGTTTGGTTTTGCTTGACAGCAGTGTTGATAATATTACCCGCACAAATATCTATGTTACATGCACTGATAACCCTATGAATTTTAGTTTGCTGGGGACAGAAATGTTCTTTATCTATTGATTCTCTGTCCCCACTATTCAGTTTAAATGTTTAGCCAGGAAATCTGTGAATTTAATGCCAAGTAACTCAGTCACTTTCTTGGATGGGTGCAAACCATCTCTTTTGTACAGTTTATCATTGGACCAGCTGCAGGCATCATGACTAATAAGACCAAAGCCTTCCTTTTTACACCACTCCTTTAGCCACACATTAAACTCTGCTATGCGCTGGCCCTTTCCTTTTTGTTCTTTGTATACTGGTATACCTCTGAGAAGATAAGCCTACAACCTGTACTACTAAGTTCGTACCCCAAACTCTGGAAATCATTCTGCACAGAAGCTACATCTTTTTGGGACAGATCATTTGTGCCAAGATGTATAATAGCATCAACTTCACAGTCCTTACTTGCATTCTTGACTATCTTAAGAATACGCGTCTTGTCTCTGCTGGCTGTAGCACCCGGCAAACATCTGACATCTTTCAAAACCTCCATATCCTTACCTAAGTTTACATCCCTTACGATTGAGTCACCAATCAGGAGGTGACTTCTCTTTTTGGGTACCTTGCTCTTGTTGTGTGACTGATGCATGATCCCTGGTTCACACTTTTGCATTTCTGAAGTAGATTCTTCACTTTGGACTACAATCCCCTGCTTATTTGAGTCGTCATTATTACCTTGACCTGTCACTTTAGTGTCCCCATTAAGATCAGCAAGGGCGCTATATCTGTTATGCTGGGACACAGCAAAAGTTTTGTGTTTGTGGGTCACAGCTCTCACCCTGCCAGATCCCACAGTTGTCCAGGCTGCTCTTCTTCTGTGGGATCTTTGCGGTAGAGGATGCTGGTAGTGTGGCATCTCCACTGGGTGGAATGGCCGAATTGGACACTTAATTTCTGCCTGGAGAGCACAAATTACAGATTCAAGATATGTGATGTCTCTATGTAATCTATTAATTTGTCTGCAAGGGGGACAGTATCCAAATTTGAAAAGAGTACTGCGGAAGACAGGTGCAAAACAGTTATTACATTGAACTAAGCCAGTCATTTTGAAATAAAATACAATCACAGTCTTAAGCGCACAAATCTAGAATGTATTATTTCTATTTTTGCTTTATAGATACGTTAGACCTCTGTGTTTCTTGGCCTCCCCTCTCTCTTGGCCAGAAGCTCCTCCCTCTAGCCACAAGAAGTTCAAAATGGGGAAATAGTTTTACCTTTCTCTTCTCCCCCCTCCACACAGCCAGAAGCTCCTCCCTCTAGCCTCAAGAAGTTCAAAATGGGGAAATAAGTTCTACCTTTCTCTTCTCCCCCCTCCACACAGCCAGAAGCTCCTCCCTCTAGCCTCAAGAAGTTCAAAATGGGGAAATAAGTTTTACCTTTCTCTTCTCCCCCCCCTCCACACAGCCAGAAGCTCCTCCCTCTAGCCTCAATAAGTTCAAAATGGGGAAATAAGTTTTACCTTTCTCTTCTCCCCCCTCCACACAGCCAGAAGCTCCTCCCTCTAGCCTCAAGAAGTTCAAAATGGGGAAATAAGTTTTACCTTTCTCTTCTCCCCCCTCCACACAGCCAGAAGCTCCTCCCTCTAGCCTCAAGAAGTTCAAAATGGGGAAATACGTTTTACCTTTCTCTTCTCCCCCCTCCACACAGCCAGAAGCTCCTCCCTCTAGCCTCAAGTTCAAAATGGGGAAATAAGTTTTACCTTTCTCTTCTCCCCCCTCCACACAGCCAGAAGCTTCTCCCTCTAGCCTCAAGAAGTTCAAAATGGGGAAATAAGTTTTACCTTTCTCTTCTCCCCCCTCCACACAGCCAGAAGCTCCTCCCTCTAGCCTCAAGAAGTTCAAAAATGGGGAAATAAGTTCTACCTTTCTCTTCTCCTCCCTCCACACAGCCAGAAGCTCCTCCCTCTAGCCTCAATAAGTTCAAAATGGGGAAATAGTTTTACCTTTCTCTTCTCCCCCCTCCACACAGCCAGAAGCTCCTCCCTCTAGCCTCAAGAAGTTCAAAATGGGGAAATAAGTTTTACCTTTCTCTTCTCCCCCCTCCACACAGCCAGAAGCTTCTCCCTCTAGCCTCAAGAAGTTCAAAATGGGGAAATAAGTTTTACCTTTCTCTTCTCCCCCCTCCACACAGCCAGAAGCTCCTCCCTCTAGCCTCAAGAAGTTCAAAAATGGGGAAATAAGTTCTACCTTTCTCTTCTCCTCCCTCCACACAGCCAGAAGCTCCTCCCTCTAGCCTCAATAAGTTCAAAATGGGGAAATAGTTTTACCTTTCTCTTCTCCCCCCTCCACACAGCTAGAAGCTCCTCCCTCTAGCCTCAAGAAGTTCAAAATGGGGAAATAAGTTTTACCTTTCTCTTCTCCCCCCTCCACACAGCCAGAAGCTCCTCCCTCTAGCCTCAAGAAGTTCAAAATGGGGAAATAAGTTTTACCTTTCTCTTCTCCCCCCTCCACTCAGCCAGAAGCTCCTCCCTCTAGCCTTCTTAGTTCAAAATCTTCCTGCCTAGGGCTTCCTTCCTAGGCAGGGAGTTGGACTAGAAGACCTCCAAGGTCCCTTCCAACTCTGCTATTGTATTGATCCTGTTCCCCTGCCTTCATTTCCGACGGGTATGAAATGTGAAACGCAGATGATTTGATCGGTTTGGGAATGGTGACTTTGGCCCTGGGGGAAAAAAACCACATGGAAGCAATTCTAGGTAGAGGCACATGTAGGGTCTCCTGCTTGGGCAGGGGGTTGGACTAGATGACCTGCAAGGTCACTTCCAACTCTGTTCATCTGTTAAAGGTCAATTTGCTGGGTACATCCATCCATGGTTCTTCAGTGGGAGGTGGATTTGTTCGTTTGTTTTCGGTAATACAAGAGGAGAATGAGTATAAATTTCTACTTCAGTTCCCCCCTCCCCCAAAAAGAAGAAGAAAGGGAAAAAAATCTTGATTGTTTGTGTGATACTTAATAGAGGAACTGAGCTGCATATTAAGAGACATTAAGGCTTCCACTCATTTATGGTACACATGTTTGATAGCTCTGTTGGTTTACACACACATTATAATTTTCCCAGCATGACAATATTGCTAGCGAATAAATAAATTCACCAATCAAAACCATTGACAGTTTTAGCATACGGTTGTGTTGTTGACAACTTTATTTTTCCCTTTTGCCATTGGAGTAATATTTGGCAGTTCGCATCTATCCAAGGGGAATCTTCTGACAAGATGCATTTGGTAAAATCAGGTTTTGATCTATAATAATTTTAAGCAAAACAAAACTCACCCCCACCTTCCCCAACATCAGCTGCGAAAGAGGCTGCTGGGGTGAAATCTGTTGTCTTTGCAGGGACTCCAGCTACACCAGGGCTTCCCAAACTTAGCAACTTGAAGACTTGTGAACTTCAACTCCCAGAATTCTCCAGCCAGCTCTGCTCCCAGTGAAGAACCATGGATGGATGTACACAGCTCTGCTGGCTGGAGAATTCTGGGAATTGAAGTCCACAAGTCTTCAAGTTGCCAAGTTTGGGAACCCCTGAGCTACACCTTTGTCTGAAGCACAATTTCCCTCCCGCTTTACCCTCGCCTGGTCTTTTCTGCAAAGGATCTAGTCCTCTTTTGCAGCACAGTCACTTAAGGCGCTTGGACTAAAAATACAGTATACATGTAGTCCTTGAGTTATAAGGGCACTGAAAAAAGTAACTTATGTATGCCCATTTTTCACACTTACGACTATTGCAGCGCCCTGATGGTCTCATGATCCAGATCCAGATGTTCAGGTGCTCGGCAACGGACTCCTATTTCTGATGGTCACAGTGATCCCTTATGGCAGTGATGGCGAACCTATGGCACGGGTGCCACAGGTGGCACGTGGAACCATTTCTTAGGGCACGCGAAGCACTGCCCTGTCAGCTCCAGTGCGCGCGCATGCATGCGCTGGCCAACTGATTGAGGCCTTCTTTTGAGGCTGTTTTTCGCCCTCTGGAGGCTTCAGGGAAGCTCCTGAAGCCTCTGGAGGTGGGTGGGGAGGCTGTTTTCACCCTCCCCAGGCTCCTAGAAAGCCTCTGGAGCCTGGGGAGGGCGAAAAATGCAGGGGGTCGCGCACATAGGATTATGGGTGTGGCACGCCCCTGCGCCCCCTCCACTTTTGGCACGCGAGCCAAAAAAAGGTTAGCCATCACTGCCTTATGGCGACCTTCTGACAAGCAAAGTCCACGGGGACGCCTGATTCACTTAACAGCCATGCTATGAACTGCAGAGATTCATTTAACAACTGTGCCAAGTCGTAAAGAGGGATAAAACTCAGTTAACAAATGTCTCAGCAGCAGAGATTTTGGGCTCAATTGTGGTCATAAAGTGAGGACTACCTGTAAGTGTCTGGAATCATTTTCAGACAAGTGAGGTTTTTACCCCAGCCTCTTTCCCAGAGTTCAGCTCCGTTCTTTAGAGTTTAGAGTTTATTGGTTTCTTTATCCTGCCCTACTCCCAAAGGACTCAGGGCAGTGTACAGCCAGAATAAAAACAAATATATAAAAGTTAAAAGAAAGTTTTTAAAAGACATAATTAAAATATTGGCTGAAATGTGGAAAAAATTAACCCTGATTAAAATTAATAAAAATTTGAATTTAAAAATCATGTTTTATGCCAGCCCGGCTTGTTGGAAGAAAAAGGTTTTGAGAGCACGGCGGAAGGTGCGTAGGACAGGGATAATTCGTAACTCCGGGGCCAATTCGCTCCAGAGGACAGGTAGCTCCCACGGAGAAGGCTCTCCCCCTGGGTGTCACCAGTCGACATTGTCTAGCCGACAGCACCATGAGGAGACCCTCTCTATGGGAGCGTAGTGGCCGGTGGGAGGCTCTGGGTGGCAGAAGGCGATCTCGTAGGTACCCAGGTCCTAAGCCATGGAGCGCTTTAAAGATGCTAACCAGCACCTTGAATCGCACCCGGAAAACCACCGGAAGCCAGTGCAGCTTGCGCAGGAGGGGTGTTACATGGGAGCATCACGTCGCCCCCATAATTACCGGTGCGGCCGCATTCTGGACCAGTTGGAGCCTCCGGGTGCTCTTCCCCATGTAGAGAGCATTGCAGTAGTCCAGATGGAAAGAGACAAAGGCGTGAGTGACTGTGCGTAGGGCATCCCGATCTAGGAAGGGACGCAACTGGTAAATCAGGCGAACCTGATTTCAAGAGCCAGCATCCATTTCTTTCTCCTTGCCTGTGTTTCGTCTTTTGGGCAAAGGCTGCTTCTATGTGGTGCCAAGGACTCCCAAGCTGGGGTGCAAAATTTATTTGTACGGTGCAAAAAAACCCACCTCCACCCAAAAATACCAGAGCAGGATGTGACAAAATTGCTCAGGTTCTTATTAGAGCAGGGGTCCCCAACCCCTGGGCCGTGGACCGGTGCCAGTCTGTGGCTTGATAGTAACCGGGCCGGAGTGAGCGACGGAAAGAGTAGAGCAACTCTTAGGAAAGTGTAGCAAATGTGCCACTATCCTGGCGGCTAGCCGGGGCGCTCCCCAGGGGCAGGATGGGGGCAACGGCCTGCATTGAGGGAGTTTCCCCCAGCCCTGCACAGGGGGAAGGAGCTTCCAGGCCCTCCTGCCCGGGACGCAGCCCGTCCTTCCCTTCCCCAGCTGAGGATCCTTCGCCCGGGACCCCTGGCAGCTTTCCTGCCCGGTTGCATGCAAGGCGGCCTTCCTGGATTGTGTTCCCACGAGACGCGGGTTCAGGCCTCAGGTTCCACGTGACCGCCGAACACGCACACGGCTCACGTGACTTGACTCACCCACTCGAGGCTCCCACCGGTCCGCGGAATTTTTTTTTACATGAAACCGGTCCCTGTTGCCAAAAAGGTTGGGGACCCCTGTATTAGAGGATGTGCTGAACACAGGGGTGTGTTGCTGCCGGTTTTATTACAGGTTCGCAACCTGCGTGCAACACACGTGTGCGCAGAACAATTAACATCAAACTGCACGCGCAATCACTAAAATCCAACATGGCGGCGAGGGAACGGGTTTGGGGGCGTGGCAGGCCTGGGTTGCTGCCGGTTCTGCGGCCCAGGCCTGAATTCCACGACCGGTGCGGCTGAACCAGCAGGAGCCTCCTCTGGCGGAACGTGACTTGAAGTGCCAAATCAGCTGAGTCTAGTGGCTAAAGCGCCAGGTTAGAGACCAGGAGATGGTGAGTTCTAGTCCCGCCTCAGGCATGAAAGCCAGGTGGGTGACTTTGGGTCAACCCTCCCCTCTCGGCCCAGCTCACCTCACGGAATGGTGGTTGTGGGGGAAATAGGGGGAGAAGGGGAGATATATTTCTTGCTTTGAGTCATTTATAAAAATAATAACCATGTGGAATAAAAAGAATTTTAAAAATTGCAGGGATGATGGGGCAGAATAGCCCGCCTGATTTCTACTCCCTGGCGGAGAAGGCTGGCGAGCAGAAAAGGATTGGTTTTTAAAAATGTACATGGAAAGCACAGGAATGTAGAAATTACACAGAAAACTGGAAGGGCGCTTCGTTGTTCTCCCCACTTTGGGGGTGTCTGCTTATTCTCACAATTCCAACACGGCTGACACCATGTTAGAGGGGCTGCCATACCCCACTTGCCTTTTTCAAAACCTGCCCTTCCGTTCCTCATACATGCCAGGAGCTTTGGGGAGATTTTAAAGAGATCTGCTGTTAAGTGAAAGAATTTGAACTCGGATCTCCCTGATTCTGGTTCTGGTTTTGGTCACCTTGTTGTTTGAATTATTATTACATTATTATCCACCAGGAGGCAGTCCATGGCAGTACACGTCCTCATTGGGAATCGTCCAGTGTCTATAGCCAGAGCTTATTCTTTGGGGTTCAAATCCTCTACCAGGAATTGAACTCACAGCCTTTCACACCCGCGTTGTCCCTTACACGATGCAGGTGT
Organism: Rhabdophis nuchalis; assembly: GCA_039707465.1. Taxonomy (NCBI): domain Eukaryota; kingdom Metazoa; phylum Chordata; class Lepidosauria; order Squamata; family Natricidae; genus Rhabdophis; species Rhabdophis nuchalis. The sequence continues at coordinate 3,962,719 of CM077657.1, read as the reverse complement.
TGAAGCTTGTGGTGTGGCAGGAACAGGTATATAGAATCTGTTAGAATGGTATTTAGAACCCTCTGCGTTAAGAACTCTGAAATCTTAAGGGAAGGTGGCAGGGGTGAAATCCAGCAGGTTCTGACAGGTTCTGGAGAACCAGTAGAGGAAAGTTTGAGTAGTTCGTAAAACCGGCAAACGCCACCTTTGGCTGGCCCCAGAGTGGGGAGGGAATGGGGATTTTGCAGTATCCTTCCCCTGGAGTGGGGAGGGAATGGGGATTTTGCAATATCCTTCCGCTGGAGTGGGGAGGGAATGAGGATTTTGCAGTATCCTTCCCCTGGAGTGGGGAGGGAATGGGGATTTTGCAGTATCCTTCCCCTGGAGTGGGGAGGGAATGGGGATTTTGCAATATCCTTCCCCTGGAGTGGGGAGGGAATGGGGATTTTGCAATATCCTTCCGCTGGAGTGGGGAGGGAATGGGGATTATGCAGTCTCCTTCCCCTGGAGTGGGGAGGGAATGGGGATTTTGCAGTATCCTTCCCCTGGAGTGGGGAGGGAATGGGGATTTTGCAATATCCTTCCCCTGGAGTGGGGAGGGAATGGGGATTTTGCAATATCCTTCCCCTGGAGTGGGGAGGGAATGGGGATTTTGCAATATCCTTCCGCTGGAGTGGGGAGGGAATGAGGATTTTGCAGTATCCTTCCCCTGGAGTGGGGAGGGAATGGGGATTTTGCAGTATCCTTCCCCTGGAGTGGGGAGGGAATGGGGATTTTGCAATATCCTTCCCCTGGAGTGGGGAGGGAATGGGGATTTTGCAATATCCTTCCGCTGGAGTGGGGAGGGAATGGGGATTATGCAGTCTCCTTCCCCTGGAGTGGGGAGGGAATGGGGATTTTGCAGTATCCTTCCCCTGGAGTGGGGAGGGAATGGGGATTTTGCAATATCCTTCCCCTGGAGTGGGGAGGGAATGGGGATTTTGCAATATCCTTCCCCTGGAGTGGGGAGGGAATGGGGATTTTGCAGTATCCTTCCCCTGGAGTGGGGAGGGAATGGGGATTTTGCAATATCCTTCCCCTGGAGTGGGGAGGGAATGGGGATTTTGCAATATCCTTCCCCTGGAGTGGGGAGGGAATGGGGATTATGCAGTCTCCTTCCCCTGGAGTGGGGAGGGAATGGGGATTTTGCAGTATCCTTCCCCTGGAGTGGGGAGGGAATGGGGATTTTGCAGTATCCTTCCCCTGGAGTGGGGAGGGAATGGGGATTTTGCAGTATCCTTCCCCTGGAGTGGGGAGGGAATGGGGATTTTGCAATATCCTTCCCCTGGAGTGGGGAGGGAATGGGGATTTTGCAATATCCTTCCGCTGGAGTGGGGAGGGAATGGGGATTTTGCAATATCCTTCCCCTGGAGTGGGGAGGGAATGGGGATTTTGTAGTATCCTTCTCCCAGGAGTGGTGAGGGAATGGGATTTTGCAGTATCCTCCTTCCCCTGCCATGCCCACCAAGCCACGCCCACAGAACCAGTAGTAAAAAAATTGAATTTCACCACTGGAAGGTGGACTGTGTATATCAGTGGTAGTCAACCTGGGCCCTACCATTCCAGCTTTCATGGTAGGCGGTAGGAGTTTTGCCCGATACTGAAGCACTTTCCTTTTTTAAATTGAATTGACTTCCCTTCTTTATAAATCACCATAACTGTGGAACCGGTGGGCGGTTAGAAAGTTCTACTACTAACAGAGATACAAAAGTAGGCGGTAGTTATAAAAAGGTTGGCTACCCCTGGTGTATATCATTCTGCAAGTCATAACATCTGTAATCTGCGCAGTTGCACAGCTGTCCTCTGCATGAAGCAGGAAAGAGATGCTTTTTAAGAAGCATCCTGCCCTCCGTGGGATCAGCAGTGAAACACAGTTTACAAAGGACTGAAATTGGTACATGATGCCTTTCTCCATGCGGGGAGAGCAAGAAGGCTCAAGACCTCCCTGCGAGGTCTTGGTTCTTGTTCCTAGGGGGCCTCTTCTCCCAGGGAGCTCAGCAGTTGAGCTCTCCTACGTTGGCCCGGTCCCTCTTTTTCTTATCTAGGATGGCTTCCTTGGTCTGTTGGCTTCTCTCCAGAGCATGGAAGTGGAATTTGCAGGATCCACAGGTATTGAAAGGCTGGATCCCTTTCTTCTGGGACCTCAGATGCAACCCCGCATGCGCTTCCTCCTACAATTCTCTTGTCCAGAAAATCCTGATGTCTCCAAGAGGACAGAGTAGACCTGCTGATCCTTGTGGGTGTCCTGCCCCTGTGGATCTGGAGGTTGCGGCTTGCAGGATGGAGTTTTCCTATCAGTGACTTTGGGAAGATCTGGGGAGTTCCTCGCCTCCAGCTGCAGCGTTGCAACCTCTGTCATCCCCAGCCATGTAACTAACCTCTATGGTGAAAGACAGAAGGCTCCCCAAAGTCACACAAAAAACCCCCAGCATATAATTGTAGCCTGGCCATGGGAGTTACAGGACCTACCTACCTATTTACTTACTTATTTAATAAATTTATATTAAATACAAAATGTTTCCATGCTTGATTCCCTGCAGAAACGTTATTTATTTATCACATTTAGGCACTGCCCAGCTCACTGTCAAAGTGATTCTGGATGATTTGCCGAAAGAAATTATAAAAAAACACAATTAAATAATTGAGTTAAAGCCAAAAGAATAAACCAATAACGGCAGAGATAAAAGGTAGGCCTCTTCAAGGCACCAACCACCCCCAGGGGTGCCTGCCACTCTTCCATGCCCCCAAAAGTTACAGAGCCAGGCCTTCACGCTCTTGATGGGTCTTTTCCCCCCTGACCTTTGATGAAGAGTTGTGTTTTTCCTGCATCCTTGTGCTTGGCTTTTGAAAGCCACCCAAGACCCTCGCAGATCAGAGTGGGCTGCCCATTCCCTATAGTCCACCCATCCACCCACGGCAGCTCAACACCTTTCACCATGTCCAAAGAGACTTCTTGGCAGGGTGGATTTGATTTAAATCAAGTCGATTTAAACCACAATTTATACCACGATTTAAATCAGAAAAAAAAGCTCGATTTAAATCAGCTCGATTTAAATCGTAATTTTTAAAGAGCAGCTGTCACCTCTGTCCCACAGCGGCTCCTCCTCAGACCAGCTGACGACTCACCGACCGTCCCATTCACTTTGACAGGACGGCTGGTGAGGCGGCAGGGACACAAGGTGGTGAGGGACGTGGTGGGCAGCAGGTGAGGGGATGCCCGCTCACAGGCGCTGCTGCCATGATGGCTCTGAAATGACAGGCGCTCTTCAAACGTAAGGATTCCTCCTTGCTGGTAGTTAAACTCTTTAATATTATTATTTGCAAACAAAAGGAAGGCTTCCTATTTAGTTTGCAAAGCTTGGATTCGTTGAATGAGTTTACCAAAAATGTAAATATTGCAGAATATACTGCCTCATGCTACATAACTAAGCTCCATTTCATGCTGAATAAATTACATTATTAATGCAGCTTAAATAGAAAAGTGTCTAGGTAGATTTTTAGTCCAAAAGTGTTTTATTAAAATGAATTTGATAAAAATGAAAAAAAACACCACTGATTTAAATAAAAACAAATCATCGACCCTGCTTCCTTTATTCACCCCGCTTCCTGGAAAGGAGGGCTTGAAATCTCCTCCCCATATTGGCCCCCAATGCCAGCTGTTGTATCTTCAGGTAAAGACAGGGTCCGGAATCAGGTTTGCTCTAAAACATAGCTTTTATTAGCTAGGCACAGCTTACACAGAAAGATAAGTTCAATTAAAGAAAAGGTGCGGTAGACAGGGACTCCCGCGCTTTGACAGCTCTTTATATTTGGAGCTGTCAAAGGGGGAGCCAATCAGGCTGCAGCAAGGGCCAGGCGCGCCTCAGCCAATCAGGCGCGTCTGTCGGTTGGCCGCCTTGCTACAGCCTGTTGCCAAGGCTCCAAGAGGCAGCCTGGAAGACCTGCGGCCGGTCGTAAGTCGAGACCGGTCGCAGGTCGAGGACACAACACCAGCCTGTGGGAGGCTTTCCTGAGGCTTGGGCTGTCCTGGCACCCAGTTGCCCCCTTTGCAGCCAATTGGCCTTAAAGGATGCCATGAGGCTTATAGAATGACATCATCGTGTGGACCAATGGAAGAGGCACAGAAGCATTTGGGTGGCCTCATCATCAGCCTGCCATCCCCATCGCCCCCACAGGGCCATTCCTCTGAACGGATTCTTGCTTTTGGGGGGATTGGGGGACACACACACACAGTCCCTTCTGGAGAAGCAAGCAGAGGCAGTTGGGAAGAGATGCTTATGTAGGACCAGCTTTAATTTTAGCACCTGCAAATCTTCATGCCTGAGCAACGGAAGCTGTTAATTACACAGGAGTGAGGTCTATAAAATTAGTTGCCTAAAACATTTGCTGAAGAGAACACAAGCTCTCTTTGAGCGAAGTCTTTCTCCTCCGAGCTTCCGGGGGCCCATCTGGGATTCAAAGCAGGGCCCCCTTTCCCTGGGGGAGCAGGCTGGGGCCTATCTGCCTACCAGGATGAAATTCCACCCCTCCCCCCCCAAAAGAGAGAGAGAGATAACCTTGGTCCAGAATGCCGCCTGTGCCAGCTCATAGTTTCACTCCCGTGCTGGCAGGAGAACTCTGGACTTGAAGGCCCAGATATTGGCCCCAGTGCTGAAGCAAAATTCCCTGCCCTTTTAGGTGCATTATGACGCAAGGTGCCATCGTGACCGCCCCTGCCCCCCCTCGCCCATTCCCTGATGTCAGCCGCTCCTTTCTCAGACAGGATATTGCAGTGATGGCGAACCTATTTTGGCCGCATGCCAAAAGTGGAGGGAGCACAGGGGGGTCGTGCATGGGAGTGCCACACATGCGTGTGCTTTCCCCCTCTGGTTTGCTCGTAGGGTCATTTTTCGCCCTCTGGAGCCTTCAGGAGCCTTCAGGGAAGCCTCTGGAGGGTGCAAAATGGTCTTAAAAGAAGGCCAAAGTCAGCTGGACATGCGCACTGGAGCTGACAGGGCAACGCCTCGGGTGCCCTAACAAATGGCTCCGCGTGCCACCTGTGGTGCCCGTGCCATAGGTTCACCATCCCGGGGATATTGCCTGAGAGTGAACCGGGGTGGAATCTGACCAGATTGATTTCCTTGCAGACGGTGGGGGTGGCAGTTGGGAATTGCCCAAAAGTGCACTAATGGTAAAGCCTCTACAGCAGGGGTCTCCAACCTTTGCAACTTTAAGTCTGAAGGACTTCAGCTCCCATCTTTGCTGGCTGGAGAATTCTGGGAGCTGAAGTCCTTCAGACTTAAAGTTGCAAAGGTTGGAGACCCCTGCTCTACAAGCATAGGGGGAGTCCTCGACTTACAACTCTGGCCATTCGAAGTTACAATGGTACTGAAAAAAAGGGATACATGACCATTTTCAACACTTGAAACAACCACTGCAGCCTCTCCATGGTCACGGGCTTTACATTCAGATGCTTGACTCCTGACTCACATTTACGACCGTTGCAGTGTCCCGAGGTCCTGTGTGACCTTTTGCAACCTTCTGACACGCAAAGTCAATGGGGAAGCCAGGTACACTTACAGTAACAACTATGCTACTAACTTAAAAACTGCAGTGATTCGCTTAGCAACCGGGGCACAAAAGGTCATAAAATGGGGCAAAACACTGAACATCTCTCAATGCTTACCAACAGAAATTATGGGTTCAATTGTGGTCATAAGTCGGGGACTACCTGTACTTTTTAAGTCTTTTGAGTTTCAATTTTCCAGCTCCGCAGTTTTTATTTTTTACTCTGGAATTTAATGGGTTCCATAGGCTCAAAATAAAAAAGAAAATGTGGTGTGATTAAAAAGGTGTGATTAACCCCCCCCCCAATATCTTCCTATGGGAGGGTGGGATGGGAGTGATGCTAAGCAGGGTTTTAAAAAACGGGGGGAGTAATGAAAAATTACAGTGGAGGCTTAATTGTTTCTGTTTGGGGGGAAAGAACCGAATCAAAAGAAAAACCTGTTCAAAATCTCCTGTTTTTGGAAACCTTTCCATTCAGTCGGCTTTCAATCCAGAGTGAATTTGCTCAGGGAGGAGGCAGCCTCTTTGGTTCTGAAGGGGCAGGAAAGACGTGGTTGGTGCAAAGAACAAAACGTGGTGTGGAAAAGCAAGTCGGTTTGCTTTTGTGTGAGTGCCGAAAGTGTTGAAACCAAGACTTTGGTTGTGGGCATTTTTTCTTTGGCCATTGTGGTGGCTGCTGGAGACGGTTCTCTTTCGCAGCCTCTTTTGGAGTCCTGCCTTTAAACATGTGCTTTGGCTCTGGGACAATAGTTTTCGATTCTCTGGAAAGGATGAAAGCCTTGGGGGGGGGGGTGTCTGCTGGCGGGAAGGGGCCTTCCAGGAGCTTCTGGTTTCTGTCCGACTTGCAGTGCCTGCTTGAAGGGAGTTGGCTGAAGAAATATTTGGACCCGCGGAAGGAGGGCAACAATTTTGCTCCTTTCCTAGAAATGCCCCAGGAAAGAGGAAACCTGGGCCCTGGCACTTTGCCGTGTCCTTCCCTGTGTGTTTACAAGGCTGCAGGTTGGAGCACAATCAGAACCACCAAGGATTGCAACGTTTCGGTGTGTATTTTAGCCTGCTTCACACAACATGCCAAGAGGCGCTTTGTAAACCAGGGTTTATGGCTTGATGCTGTCCCAACCCACTCAATCAATAACCTATGATGAAATGTAGCCTGAGGTTTCGCTTAGCCCACCGGAGCAGCTGGGAATCTGTGGGATGTTAGTCAGATCTAAGCATGACCAAGGCTGGTCACAACACAACAAAACTTGATTGCTGGAGGTCAGGGAGAGGAAGATGCAATTGCTAAAAGACTCAGATCTCACAAATGACTTTCCTTTATATAGTGTAACCTTTATTTGGATGTTTATAGAAACCAATGATTGATTGCATGAATATAAAATGTATATCTGTATCGCTTTCCACTTTGTAGGGAAATGAAAAACTTATTGTATTACTTTTTTTTTTCTGTATGAAGCCTCGGAGGGGGCCGACACCTCCGACATAGATGTCCTCAAAATATCTCTTTAATATCTTACACCTTTTTCCTGTTTTTAAAATTTTGTAAAAACCAATAAAACTTTTTTCTCATTAAAAAAAAAGGTCATGGAGGTCATCTAGCCCAACCCCCTACCTAGGCAGGAAGCCCTATACTGGTTCAGACAAATGGCTATCCAACATCTTCTTAAAGACTTCCAGTGTTGGGGCATCCACAACTTCTGGAGGCAAGTTGTTCCACTGATTCATTGTTCTAACTGTCAGGAAATTTTTCCTCAGTTCTAAGTTGCTTCTCTCCTTGATTATTTTCCACTCATCGCTTCTTGTTCTACCCAATTTATCTGGTCTGCCTTATGCAGCCATGATTTTGATTCTGATATATTTGCTATGATTTCTTTTATTGTAATCGGTTAATTTTGCACTTCATTTGAATGCAAAAGCATGGCTCAAATAAGGGATGAAAGTACATGTAACCTTCCAGATGTGCACCAGGCGTCCCTTTAACCATGCTGGCAGGGACTGTTAGGCCCTGTCGTTTGCAACATTTATTTGCTGTGCATTCCAGCACAATCTCATTGTGCTGATTAAATGAACATTTCCAGTCAAGGTGAGAGTAGAAATGTTTAAACCAGTGGAATGTTAGCTGTTCACCATGGCTGATTTTACAGGCACATCTGGATGATCTGGTCTGGCCCCAGAGGTTAAGCAAGATCAAGGCACAGTTCATGGATGACAGACAAACAATCCCAAAGACAAAGTTGGGGATTGAATTCTGCACCAAAGTCTTGCCTGGTTAAAGATAGCCCAGTGTTTCTCAACCTGGGCAACTCTCAGATGCGTGGACTTCAAGTTCCAGAATTCTCAGCCAGAAAGAATTTAAGATTGAAAACACAAGTGTAGTTAGATGTCTGAATAGCAAAAGACCTAGGAGTTAGACTTATATACGGCTTCACAGTCCTTTACAGCCCTCTCTAAGCAGTTGACAGAGTCAGCCCTTTGCCCCCAACAATCTGGCTCCTCATTTTACCAACTTAAGAAGAAAGGAAGGCTGAGTCAACCTTGAGCTGGTCAGGATCAGACAGTGGGCAGAGTTAGCCTGCAATACGGCATTCTAACCACTGTGCCACCATGATTCAGTGGTATGTGAAGCCAGGCATTGTGTTTATAAAGCCATGGTGGCGCAGTGGTCAGAGTGCAGTACTGCAGGCTACTTCTGCTGCCTGCTGGCTGCCTGCAATCTGGCAGTTCGAATCTCACCAGGCTCAAGGTTGACTCAGCCTTACATCCTTCCGAGGTGGGTAAAATGAGGACCCAGATTTTTCGGGGCAACATGCTGACTCTGTAAACCCCTTAGAGAGGACTGCAAAGAGGACTGTGAAGCGGTATATAAGTCTTAATTGCTACTGCTAGTGCTAAATGAAGTGAGTTGTGCTTTATTCAGGAAATAGTTATTGGCCAAGACCTGGCTTAGTGTGACTGTGAAGCCAGCTTCCCCCCCCCCCCCCCGTTTACAAAAACCATGCCATTTTTGGAGGAGGAGTGGCAGATCCCACTGGGTGGAGTTAAAAGAGCAATTAGCCTAGAATCCTTACATAGCCACAAACTTAGTACAGACTACAATCCCCCCCCTCGAATTCCATTGACCCTTCTCTAACTTCAAACAGATACTAACCTTTAGTTGAGAAGATTCCTGTGCATTCTAGCAATAAATCAGTTTAATTGGACATTTATTGTGGATGAGATCTTTTGCCCTGACGCTGTAGTTTTATTTGTTTTTCTTAGTGATTGCTTCGGCTGTTTTCTTGACTGTGGTCCTGGGGTGGTTGGGGGAGGAATCAGATGAGCTTTGGCCGAGGGATCAGGGATGTGTGGAAGGTGTGGTTAGGATGATGAACATGGTGAAGATGATGGAGCGATCAAAGCTGTGGTTGTGGCTGTCATCGTGATCTTTTTGACCTCACCCTGCAGGCACCCTGAATGGGACAATGCAGGCTCTGGAGATCCAAACCCACTGGCTCTCCTCATCCCACCCCCCGCCCGATAGGTGGAAGGATAATAATGTGACGGGCTTTGTGAAGAATGATGGACTTGGACTGCGATGCCTGGAGCTCCTTTGCAGCCAAACAGCAATGGGAATTGGGTTCCATGTTAATAACCTTATTCCTAATTAAAATTTATTGAATGCAGAGAATGTGCTAAGTGCTTAACAAAGCCCGAGTCAAATGCCGCTGTGCACCATTTCCCTCCAAGACGGAGATAAATAGACAGAGGTGAGCTTTAAGAAGGAATGAGCAGGCAGGCGCTGAGGCAATGCCGGACAGCAAGCAGAAACCTTTGCCCTAAGAAGGAAAAGGGGCTTCGGTCACCACAGCCGCAGGAGGGAACATCCATGCCCCTTTATGTCCAGGGGGGGAGCTTTCAGATTTCCCTCTCTGGGTGTGGCCTCTTTTTTTGAGTGCCGTCATTGACATTTGAAAAGAGGGAGAACGAGAACTCAGCGTGGGACTGTGGGGGTCCTGCAGTGGCTTCGTTGCTGGTGCCTGAATGTTTGGTGGTCCAGAATACAAGGCCACGATTGGTGGTCCAGGTTTTGTAACAGGAAGTTGCCAGAAATTCTAGGATGAAGTGTCAGCCTCTGCCTTTGCTGCTTGCTTCGGCTGCCATTGAAACGGGGAGGGAGGGGCTGTGGTATTTGGGAATGGGACTATATGGTGCAGGAGGGAGATTTGGAGAAGGGAGATTTGTTCTCACCATCTACTGCGCATACCGACGGCTGGTGCCTTGAGATGGTCAAGGCCAACCGTCCTGCATACCAACCTGATGATGCTCCTGGAGATGCAACCCACATGACACCTGAGGGAATTGCGGATTGGACAATAGGGAGGGGACTGTTTGGGGGAGGGAGCTGGACCTATCTTGATCTGTATGATTTCGCACGCTTGGGTCTCAGACCTTGCTTTACTTCGCTGCTTTCTTTTCATAACCAGTAAAAGTACCTTTAATTCTTCAAAGGGAGTTGAGTGGTTTCTTTCTCGGTTAATGTCAGAGGCAGACCTGACATGAAGACTCTGAAGAACATAGAATCGCAGGGCTGGAAGGGACCTTCCAAGTCTTCTAGTCCAAGGAATGACCAGATAGAAAGGTTTGAAGGAAAAAGGCGCAGAGATAGGCTTCAGGCAGTTTGGACTTTACTTCCCCATCACCCAAGATTAGCGGCCAGGAATTAGTGCTCCAGGAAACCAGGCTCTGCAAAAGATGTTGCCAGGAGAGGTTCTATAACGGGACCTCCAGCATTTGAGGCCTGCTAGAATTGCCAGACCTCCCGCTTTGCTCAAGGGGCGTCTCGTATTGACTTTGGCTGAGCGCCGGTCATGCTAATCAGGGCTGCACGAGGTTGATAGCTTTATGGAAGAGCATTAGGAAATCCTAAAAAGGTTGGACTGAAATACATCCCGAGATAAGGCCAGGTTATTCCAGCTCCATGTTGCTGTCAAGAAAGCAACATGGCATTCTTTGTGAAATCAATAGGAATTGAGCTGGACTTGAGGGAGTGTTTAAGATCCACCGACTGGAAGCTGACCAAAAGGGAAACGTTGGCTTTGTGTTACGAATCGAATGGAGCGTCTCCGTCCCCCGTCCCCCATTCTCCCAAAGGTATGTGAGAAAGGCCTTGAGGTGAGAGAAGAGAGGGCCTGGTCCACAGCTGCCCAATGGATGGAGAAAGAGGCTTAGAGCCTTCTCCCCTGTCAGCTTCTCATGGTGAGAGACTTGCAAGATTGATGTCAGCCTTGCCAGGTAGATTAGATAGGAAACATTTCCAGATAAGATACTTCTACTTCATTTTGAGCAGAATCTTGCAAGTCTGAAATCTCCCCGCATCTCCTCTACAGCGTGAGAAACTGGGGCCCCTTTGCAACCCCCCCACTTCTGAATCCTCTTTCTCCACCCATTATGCAGCTGCAGGCTAAGCCCTCCCTTATCTGACCATTCCCTAGCCAGCACTTCTTCACCCTGACTCTCAAGGCCTTTCTCACATACCATCCCACCCCCTACAATCTCATCAATTCATTCAGCGACCATTCAAAGTTATGCTGGGGCTAAAAAAAAATGGATGCCCACTCCCAGAAAATCTGACCACCACAGCAGCCCCCCAGTCACAGGAATTCGATCCAGGCAGTCGGTGTCTGGTTCACAATTAATCCCAATAAGCCCCCGTCACAAGTGGCCATTTGCAACCCCCCTTGTTGTTTTCCCACAAGGAACATCCACATGGAGGCCAACAGAGAAGGTTGCAAGTCCCTCCCCCTGCTGCTTTTCCTCCGGAGGAGCCTCTGCAGCAGCGTTGGTGAGCCTTTTTGGCACTGAGGGCCGAAACGGGAGCGTGCGTGGGCGTGGGGAAGCACCAGAAACCGGAAGAGCAGCTCCCTGGCACTCTCCGTGCACCGGGAAGCTGAGCTTTTGGTTTCTGCCACCTAGTCTTCCGGTTTCTGGCATCCATGCATGCGCAAAGACCAGCTGGCCGGCATGCATGCGCATCCTGAAAATCAGAAGCTCAGCTTCCCGGAATGCTCCTGCGCACCAGGGAGCTGCTCTTCCAGTTTCCGGCACTCCTGCCCACATGAAGAGCAGCTTGCCAGCACGCATGTGTGCACCAGAACCCGGAAGAGCGATGGGTGACGGCTGGCGTGCTGGAGAGATGATTCTGTGTGCCACTTCCGACATGTGCGCCATAGGTTCTCTGCCATGGCTGTACAGGCTTTAACTCCTCCCCCTCCTTCCCCCCATTGCCCACACTCCATAATCCACACCCACTCGCAGAATCCACCCACCATCCCATGCTTCCTAGTGCCTGCCTGCAGTGGCGCCCGCACACCACTCCGTGCTCCTTGCCTGGGATTCCTGCCTCCTCCCTTAACAACCTGCAATCCTTGCTTAATGACGGTAACGAAGACTGCCGGGATTGTCCTCACTAAATGTTGCAGTCATGTGATACGCTTTTCAGCCTGACTGCTTAGCGATCAGAATTCCAGTTGTAACCCGAGGACGACCTGTGCATTTCTACCTTTCACTCTTCGATGTAGGGCAGGGCTGGGCGTGGCCCATTCTACTGTTTTGGAATCCAAAACTGCCTCTCACCCAAAGGGGGTTTCTGGTCAAGGCAAACCCGTCTTTCCCCCTTCCCTGTTCCTTCACGGGAAGAGGGAGGGGGAAAAAGAAAGCTTGCAGGGGAGAAGGGCAGAGAAGTCCAAGGGACGGAGGGTTTGAATCCCGTGGCTAGATGAGGAAGGGATGGTCCTTGGAGGCATCACCTCCGGTCGGTTCCCAGCATTTGACAGGAGCCTGTCCCAAACCCCCTGTAGCCCAAAAGGACTCCCCTGTTTTATTCAGTCCAGCTGAAAGCAAAACAGCATCAAAGGGCTTCTTGGCAGGAGAACCAAACTCTTCGGCTTAGAAAACCCACCAGGGTGCTTTTTTTTTTTTCCCAGTTTTGCTTTTTGATTATTTTCATAGCTGTTTTTATTCTGTGGTTATCACTTTAATGTTTCTTGTTGATAGGTGTGCTTTTAGTTCTGTTTTTCCTTTGCCTGCGAAGGAAAATTCATTGATTTTTGGGGGGGCAGAAGGTATCAATCAAGTAAATAAAACGTATTAGACATAATAAATGTTGGTCTTTTATGCATCAATAATGCAAATGCAAAATGAACAGTTATGGCTCTTTCATACTTCAGGTTACCTGTGTGCGATTCTGTCTGAGGACAAAGGTTTGTGCCTGCAACAACTGGTTTCCCACAGTTTTTCATTTCAACAAAGTCTAAATTTTCATAACTTGCCATTTTTCAGGTTCTTACGAAAGATTTCTGACATGCATTTAATCCTAATACGCTTGAAATATTTTGATTACATTTATTTACATCATGTTCATATTGCGGCTTCCAAAAGATACTTCTCTTCTTCCTGAGAAGACTCTCGTGTTTTCAGTGTATGTTTTAACTTACAGGCAAGTGTGAATTCTTTTTGGAGGATAAAAAAAAAATGGCACTTTTGATCTTGGTAAACGGATCAACACAGATTGGTTTCCTATGTCATCTGAATCCTGTTTTTCCCTTCTGTGATTTTCAGTTTTATAAAACAGATGGTTTATCATCTAAAGTTTTGCTGGCTTGTATTTCTTTTCTTTGCTGAGTAATTACATGGAAGTGCTAGGATTTAATTTACTGAAAACTATGGCATTGGACTCTTTATTGCTTAGCTTCCAGAATAGTGAAGAGTAAGTGTGCAATAACATAATAATGGGTGTTCTTATCAGCATTCCTCCATTATGGTGTGTAAGAATCGGAGAGGAACCGTAGAGAGCTGTGGGGGCTCAGTGGTTAGAAGGGAGTACAGGTAGTCCTTGACTTACAACCGCTCATTTAGTGACCATTCAAAGTTACGACGACACTGAAAAAATGGCTGATGACTGTTTCCCACACTTACGACCACTGCAGCGTCCCCATGGTCACGTGGTCAAAATCCAGATGCTTGGCAGCTGGTTCATATTTATGACGGTTGCAAAGTCCCGAGGTCGTGCGATCCTTTTTTTTGCAACCTTCGGACAAGCAAAGTCAATGGGGAAGCCAGATTCACTTAACAACAGTGTGACTACAGGGATTCACTGAAAAACGATGGCAAGAAAAGTTGTAAAATGGGGCAAAACCTGCCTAACAAAAGTCTCACTTAGCAACATACATTTTGTGTGGTGGTCGTAAATCGAGGACTAGCTGTGTCTCAAAGAGCGAAAGGAGGCCGATTCCATAAGTGACAGACAGCGGCTGGAGGGGCCGCCCCGTGTGCCTCTCTGCTTGGGGCAGCCTCTGAGTGGGAGAAAGGCCGATGGCAGAGGTGCCTGCAAGGGGTGGGCAATAAACACAACCATCACAACAGGGTGAACTAAACTCTGCCAGATTTTCTATGCAGGACAACTTCAGTCCTTCAATCCGCAGCCTTTGATTTCATGTTGTAGATGAGAAAGAAATGAGGCTGACCGAAGAGACTATTGGTCGCTCAGGGTGGTTTCCTTGCAGACGTTTCATGACCCAACTGGGCAACATCATCAGGGTCAAGAGGGAGTGGGGTTTGCAGAATGGAGGAGGAGGAAGAGGAGGAGGACGGCAACTGTGGGGCCCTTGAGGTGCTCTGACCTTGGCTGTTTTCTTTCAGACGTTTCAGGACCCAGGTAGGCAACATCATCAGCGCTAGAAGGGCGTAGTGGACTTTGCCTTCTGTATATGTACCAGTGTTTTGCCCCGTGGTTGCTGGATGCCAGAGACGGAGCTCCAATCACACTCTCCCAATTGCCCTCTTGCCTTCCTTCATGGCATCCTATGGGCAGCCCTGTCCAATAGCCATAGATAAGGACCCATAATCGCTGCCATTGCTTTGCGCATTATATGGAGCCGTAGTTTGCAGCCAAATTAGGAACGGATGCCACAAACCATTGCTTACCCGTTCCCATCTCCTGTTAAACCCAAAGCAGAGAGCCCGGTGGGTTGGAGGGCCTCTCCCTCCCCCTTGCAGGAGTGCAGAGGGGGCGTTAATTGACCGGGGTGGGAATAAAAGGTGCCCCCCTAAGCAGCTGAGGGGCTGGGATGCTGCTTCCTTGGGGTAAGGGCTGCTAAACTGGTTTTGTTATTCAGAGCCTCCCCCAACGAGAGACAACCCTGGATGGGATGTTGTGAAGGGGAAGCCAGGCAGTGGGTGGGGGGAATCATGAATGGAGTGAAAATGAAGGAGTCAGGTAGAGTCTTTTATCCTTCATAGAGGAAGCAGCTAAAGGTCAATCCCATTCTCTGTACGCTTTCTGCTTAATATTTCCAGGGGCTTTTCCATCAAGGTATTAATTAAATGAGAACAAAGGCCCTCCGTTCCTCACACGTGTGAGAGGTGTTTCTCTCCCCCCTCTCTCCCCCTCCCCCCTCCCTTTCTCTTTCTCTCTCATTCTCTTTCTCTCTCATTCTTTCTTATTCTCTCTCTCTCATTCTCTCTCTTATTCTCTCTCTCTCTCTCTCTCTCATTCTCTCTCATTCTCTTTCTTATTCTCTTTCTCTCATTCTCTCTCATTCTCTCTCTCTCATTCTCTTTCTTATTCTCTTTCTCATTCTCTCTCATTCTCTCTCTTATTCTCTCTCTCTCTCTCATTCTTTCTCATTCTCTCACTCTTATTCTCTCCCTCATTCTCTTTCTCTCATTCTTTCTCATTTTCTCTCACTGTTATTCTCATTCTCTCTCTCATTCTCTTTCTTATTCTCTTTCTCATTCTCTCTCATTCTCTCTTACTCTTATTCTCTCTCATTCTCATTCTTTCTCATTCTCTCTTACTCTTATTCTCTCTCATTCTCATTCTCTCTCTCTTATTCTCTCTCATTCTCATTCTCTCTCTCTTATTCTCTCTCTCATTCTCTTTCTCTCATTCTTTCTCATTTTCTCTCACTGTTATTCTCATTCTCTCTCATTCTCTCTCTTATTCTCTTTCTCTCATTCTCTCTCTCTCTCATTCTCTTTCTCATTCTTTTTCTCTCATTCTCTCTCTTATTCTCTCTCTCTCTTATTCTCTCTCTCTCTCTTATTCTCTCTCTCTCTCTTATTCCCTCTCTCTCTCTCTCTCTCTCTCTCTCTCTCTCTCTCTCTCTCTCTCTCTCATTTTCTCTCACACTGAGTGATCTGGGTGTAGGGGATTTAGCTATCATGCCCTTGTCATGGTCACTTCTCCGGCTCGACTTTCCAACCGCTACACCTCACTGCGGGGAGGCGGAACCCGAGATTCCTAGGTGGTTCCGCCCCAGGCGCCTGATGGACCCTGAGAGGTTCCAGACGGAGCTTGGGCCATTACCTGGGACCCTGACCCGCGCCCCGACTGAGGACCTGGTGGCTGCATGGAGCACCGCGGCCGCTGGGGCCTTGGATCGGGTCGCGCCCTTGCGGCCTCTCGCAGCGGCGAACCACCCTGGCTCCTTGGTTCACTGAGGAGCTGAGGGGGATGAAACGCTGCAAGAGACGCCTAGAGAGAAGATGGAGATCCACACGGTCTGAATCTGACCGAACACAGGTGAGAGCCCATTTGAGGACTTACCTTGTGGCGATAACCGCCCTGCCGCCTTGTTTGGGGTGACCCGCTCCCTCCTTCAACAGAGGCCGCGGGAAGCCCCTTTGCAGGGCAGAGCAGAGGAATTTGGAAAGTACCTGCAAGATAAAATCGCTCAGATTCGGAGCGAGTTGGCCTCCACCGAAAGTAGTCTGGAGGGACGGTCTGAGGCAAGTCTTGAGACATCTTTGTGGGAGGAGTTTGACTCTGTTACTTCCGAAGATATGGACAGATTACGTGGGCGACTGAGAGCCACCACATGTTTATTGGACCCGTGTCCCTCCTGGCTTGTACTGGCATCCTGGGAGGTTACACGAGGCTGGCTCCAGGAAGTAGTGAATGCTTCCTTGAGTGAGGGGTTCTTGCCTACCGTCTTGAAAGAGGCGGTGGTGAGACCCCTCCTCAAGAAGCCTTCCCTGGACCCAGCATTGTTAGTAAATTATCGTCCGGTCTCCAACCTTCACTTTTTGGCGAAGGTTGTAGAGAGTGTGGTGGCACAACAGTTTCCCCGCCACCTGGAGGAGATTGATTATCTGGACCCGCAACAGTCCGGCTTCCGGCCCGGACACAGCACTGAGACGGCATTGGTTGCGTTGGTAGATGATCTCTGGAGGGCCAGAGATGGGGGTTGTTCCTCCATCCTGGTCCTATTAGGTCTTTGATACCATCAACCATGGTATCCTATTGCATCGACTGGAGAGGTTGGGGGTGAGGGGCACCGTTTTGTGGTGGTTCTCCTCCTACCTCTCCAGTCGATTGCAATTTGTGTTGGCAGGAGGGCAGAGGTCGGCCTCGAGACCCCTCACATGTGGGGTGCCTCAGGGGTCGGTCCTCTCGCCGCTCCTGTTCAACACATACATGAAGCCGCTGGGTGAGATCATCCGTGGTTTTGGGGTAGAGTACTATCTCTACGCTGACGATACGCAGCTGTATATATCTACCCCGAACCACCCCAACGATGCCGTCGAAGTGATGTCCCGGTGCCTGGAAGCCGTGCGAGTCTGGATGGGAAGGAACAGACTCAGACTCAAGACTGAGTGGCTGTGGTTTCCGGCAGCCCGGTACAACCAGTTTACTCCATCACTGGCCATAGGGGGTGAACATCTAGCCCCTGTGGAGGGGGCACGCAATCTGGGCATCCTCCTGGATACCCGGCTGTCCATGGAAGATCAAGTGACGGCCGTGGCTAGGGGGGCGTTTTACCAGGTTCGCCTGGTATGCCAGTTGCGTCCCCTATTGGACCGGGATGCCCTTCGCACAGTCACTCATGCACTTGTGACATCCCGCCTAGACTACTGCAATGCTCTCTACATGGGGCTTCCTCTGAGGTGCACCAGAAGACTGCAGCTAGTCCAGAATGTGGCCGCGCGGGCAATTCTGGGAGCCTCCAGATACTCCCATGTGACACCCCTCCTGCGCAAGCTGCACTGGCTGCCTGTGGCCTTTCGGGTGCGCTTCAAGGTGCTGATTACCATCTTTAAAGCGCTCCATGGTACGGGACCTAGTTATCTGCGAGATTGCATCCTGCCCCACACATCCCTTCGATCGATTCGCTCCCACAGAGGGACTTCTCCGGGTGCCGTCCACTAGGCAATGCCAGCGGGCGACGCCCAGGGGAAGGGCCTTCTCTGTGGTGGGCCCAACTCTCTGGAACGACCTACCCCCTGGGTTAAGAACAACTTCGGACCTCCGCTCCTTCCGTCAAAAGCTTAAGACCCACTTCTTCCAACAGGCCGGCCTGGCCTGATCTACCGTTTTCCAGCCTTAGTCTGAATATGTAAATTTGTTTTAACTGGGTTTTAAGGTTTTTTTTTAAAGGATTTTAGGTTTTTAGCACAGGGATACAGTTGGTTTAATTTGATTTTAGATATTTATAAATGTTTCTATGTTTGTATGCTTTTTAATTTCCTGTGCACCACCCCGAGTCCCTTTGGGGAGAGGATGCAGTTTACAAATTAAATTTGATTTGATTTGATTTGATTTCTTATTCTCTCTCATTCTCTCTCTCTCTTATTCTCTCTCCCATTCTCTCTCTCATTCTCTTTCTCTCATTCTTTCTCTCTCTCTCTCACTCTTATTCTCTCTCATTCTCTCTCATTCTCTCTCTCTCTCTCTCTCTCTCTCTCTCATTCTCTCTCTCATTCTCTCTCTCTCATTCTCTCTCTCTCTCTCTCATTCTCTTTCTCTCATTCTCTCTCTCTCTTATTGTCTCTCTCAATCTCTCTCTCAATCTCTCTCTCTCTCATTCTCTCTCATTCTCTTTCTCTTATTCTCTCTCATTCTCTCTCTTTTTCTCTCATTCTTTCTCATTTTCTCTCACTCTTATTCTCTCTCATTCTCTCTCATTCTCTCTCTCTCTTATTCTCTCTCATTCTCTCATTCGCTCTCTCTTTTCTTTCTTTCATTCTCTCTCTCATTCTCTCTCTGTCTCTTATTCTCTTTCTCCCTCTCTCTCATTCTCTCTCTCTCTCTCTTTCCTATCTGCAAACTTTGTTGAGCTGGAGTTGGGCTTGGGGTGAGGATTCTCTCCTTCTCAGGAGGCCTCTCCGAGGTGCCCTTCTTTGCTTTTGCTTTTAATAAACTGGAAAATATGCCATATTTGCTGGGGAACCTTCTGCCTCCCTGTAATTACTCCTGTATTACGGTGCCAGAGAAAAGGCGAAGGGACAAGGGGACCCGCAATTACCTTGTCCGTATTTTTGCATAAGAGGCCTTTTTATGTCTCTGCATGATTTAAAAGCACTCTCAAGTAGCCAGTTGGCTGAAAAACGGGGTTCTTGGGAACAGCAGCATTCCGTCTTAAACCTTTGTGCATTTTATGCACACTTCTGAATTTAGTTTTGATTCGTTAGAAATGTTACGGTGCCAAACAATTTGCCCAAAAACGGTCTGGAGCCATATAAGGGCATTAACAAAATAATGGAACTTCAGGATTAATCATAATACTAGGTCAGGAAAAGTGTGTAGCATACAGCTTCTGGGTTTCTCTCGAAACTCTTAGCCAGCTGTGCATTTTCTTCTGGGTAACAGAGTAATGGCTGTTCATATTTTGGTACCTGTAAAAATCCAGCCATGATAGTTCAGTGTGTCTGTGGAGATTCTCAGTCATCCAGGGCATGGTGGTCCCAAAGGTATTTTTTCAAAAGGCAACTGGACTTTCTTTGCTTTTCCTTGAAGATGTTTTGCTTCTCATTCAAGAAGCTTCTTTAGAACTTGTTAGGAATGTAATCCTAGTGTTGGGTTGGCAATATTTATAAGCCATGATTGGAATATGGTATCTGTAACTTTAACTGCAACAGTGAGATGTGATTGGCTGCTGTTTCCTCAATCAGCCATAAGAGGAAGCCAGAATCACTGTTAGATGCTGATCCTTGGATGATGACTGCTCTATATGTCGGTTATTGATCAGAGAGAGGAATTGTGAGTTGAGCAACTGTAAGCCAATGTTTGAGTAATAGACTGTGTATATGATTCAGGGCTACTTATCACTTGTTTGTGAAAAAGTATCTCTTACTTTATTTTTCCAACGAAAGTAAAAGTCTACTTGTTTTACCTTCAGTGTCTGTGGCTGATAGTGTGGCTACCTAGCAACATATCTCTTGCTACATTCCGTTGCACATTTTCGGTCTCCTAACAGAGATATCCTTAACAGAACTGATGGATGATGACTAGACTCAGCAGTCCATCTATATTTCAAAGACACAGGCCACTCTTTTGAATCAGCAAAGTCCACATTTTGGACAGAGAGGACCATTGGTTTGAAAGATTGGTCAAAGAGGCCATCTAGGTCAGAATTGAACAGCCCTCTCTCGACAGAGGAGGAAAGATAGGAGCTCATCTATCTCCAATGTACAACACAGGTCCTTTCAACAGATCCAAGAAGGCTCCACACCCATTTGCACCACTCAGGTGACCCCGAGGACACAGATAAAACTCCAGGTGGCCTTAACCACTCACTAAAAGGATGCAAATGACCAACTGTCTGCAAGGAGTATAAATCCTTCCATTCCCAACCATCCAGTCAAAAAAAATCAGACAGTCCAGTTGCCTCTTGAAAAAGCATCTTTGGGACTACTGGAATTAGTGGTATCAAAATATTAAACAAATTCATTGTCCAGGACAATATGATTCTGAAACAAGTAGTTCTGCAACTCATCTGTTGAATTCTTCACCAAATTCTTCAGATCAGTCAAATTCAGAGATGAAATACAGTCTATGTATCTGCTGCTGAAGTTACCTGCTAAAGAAGAAAGGAGGTTGAATCTTGGGAGACATTGACTTGGCACCTATCAGCACCTGGTTGACCTTGGCAGATTTTGAGAAAGCTAATATTTGGACCAGAGGTAATTGGAATAGCCCATAGCCTTAGGCTAGGTTGAGAAGCTGAGAAGATGTTCCAAAATGAAGGAATGAAAGACAAATGCTGTACTCTTGTCAGCACAAACATAAAGTCAACAGAAGAAGAACCCAGAGGAAGAGAACTTTGATTTTCTTTAATCCTTGTGGTGCAGAGGAAACTGCTGTTTATAATGAATTATTGTCATTCTTCCAACTCTATGAGAAGAAGGAGAAGGAGAAGGAGAAGGAGGAGAAGAAGAAGAAGAAGAAGAAGAAGAAGAAGAAGAAGAAGAAGAAGAAGAAGAAGAAGAAGAAGAAGAAGAAGAAGGCATTTACTTTAGACAAACTTTTTGTGATCTGTCTCCTGCGTGTGGTTGAAAATTCTGCTCTACTTCTGCTGTGATAAGCCTGGTGCATTGGGGACAAGACTTCTCAGGATTCCTAGCGAAAATGTAGTCCCAGCACATCTGGAGGAGAGACCGGGTGGGAGATATTTGATGTAAAAGAACATAACTCAGCTCAAAACTTCACACCTCTGTCTGGCACTTCTCGTTGCTATTGTTACAAGCCACGTGAGCCCCTTGCAAAAAATAAACCTCCTTCCACCTTCCCTCCCTCCCTCCCTTCCCCTGTGCATTTGTGTATTGACAGTTTCACAGCTTTGCTTGCCACGTAGTCAGCTTGTCCCGTATATAGAGATACTGGAAAAATTAGCGGCTTTTGTTTTTATTTATTTTAATTTGGGCAAATGTAGCTCAGGGACAGATATACCAGTGCATCATCTCTGCCTCTCTTCTCCATAGCCAGCCACTGAGCAGGACAGGGTGGAAGGAAGAGGGTCTCTGAAAGAATTGTTGAAGGCTCTCACCTTTAAAAGAAGCCAAGTCAGGACGTGGGATTCATAAGATTCTGGAGGTGGAGGGGCCACTTCTCATCCCACCTTCTGCAGGAATGCAAATGAAACCTTCCCTAATTTAGCCTAATGAAGAAGAAGAAAAGGCTTAGAGGTGACCATCTTCCAATACTGAAAGGATTGTCCTAGGGAAGAGCGGATGGATTTATTCTCCAAAGCACCAGCGGTCAAGACAAGAAGTAAAAGGTACAAGGAAGGGAGATTCAACCTGGAAATAAGGAGGAATTATTTTGACATGAATCAATGGAACAGCTTGTCTCCTGGAGTTGTGGGTGACCTCCATCACTGGAGGTCTTCAAGAAAAGATTGGACAATTATTTGTCCAGGATGATATAAGAACTCCTCCTTGGGCAGGAGTTTGGACTAGAAGACCTTCAGGGTCCCCTCCAGCCCTAGGATTCTATGGTTTTAAGAAATGGACAGCTGTCCATCCTCTGCTTGCATTCTCTCGAGTAAAGATAATCCCTTGGTCTATTGGTTTTAGTGGTCAAATGCCTTTTTTGATCAGAAATATTTTTATCTAACTTTCCTCTAGAACCTGACCTCAAGTCTCCTTGTAGTTGACCTACATCTGGCAACTTTATTCCAGGGAAGAATCTGGAAGGTGTAGAATTGAACATGGAGATGAAATATCCCATTGAATTAGCAACCCATTAAACATCATTAAAACATACTTTAAAAAACCACCCAATGATCATCAGCTAAAAGGCAGGGTTTCCATGGTTTTCCTGAATGCCAAAATCATAAAGAAGCACCATCAAAAGCCAACTTTGGCAACTTTGCAACTTGTGGACTTCAATTCCCAGACGTCATCAGCCATTGCTAAGGTCTCAGGCCCCTGACGTTCTTCTTTCAGGGGCCTCAAAGGATGAGCAGAATTAGGTGGTGTCCCTGATGCTGTGAGAACCTGCTGCTGTGCTGGATAAAGCTTCCTAGAATCGTCCCTGGACTAGTATGGATTCAGGAGAGGGTTTTATAAATATCCCCCCTGCACTCTCCTTCATTACCAGTGAAGATGCTGGTAACTTATATTGGGAGTATCTCGGTTATGGGTGGGAAATAGTTGGGTCACCTAAATTCTTAGGATCCCTCCACTCTTTTCTCCTTAATACGTCTTGCTGAAGACTCGGGGAGAATCAGGTCTGGAAAAAGAATTACATTTGGGTTTACACAGAGGCATAACAGGTCATCTTCAAGGTTTTGAACCGAGTCCAGAAGCCTACTGGTAAACAACCTTAACAACTACAGTGTGTTATTCTGCAGGAATAGAATTCATTTGCCTACAGGCTTGCTGCAGATTCCAAAGTTGTCTGGAAAGACAGCCCCAAAATGAGTGTGTTGCACTAGTGCAGCTTGGTTTACTTCCATAAGCTGCCCAGAGCCACCAAGAGTGAGTGGAGGGTTCATATAAATTCTCTTAATAAATAAAAATGAAGAAATAAAAGGTTTCCTGGCCCAGAGCCAAACGGAACAGGCGCACCTTCTGAATTTGGACAAAAGCTGCCTGTCCAGACTCTGGCTACTAAGTTAGGAGCCATGGGGTCAAGAAGACTCCTGCCAAAACCCGAGAAGCAAGAATGGTACTAAATTTCATGAATGCCTCTTTAATGCACATCGTGAGGTAAATACAGACTCCTGGAAACTGCAAGAATCGGTTCCCTTCCTCATTTACGTCGAGTTCATCGAAGAAGAGCTGAGTTGAACGATATGAACTACGACTTCTCTGCCAGCTTCCCAAGTAGAGGTCGCCCTCCAATTACAATCAGAATTGGGGCCAACTTCTCCATTGCTAAGCAAGGCAGTTGTAAGCCGAGTTGCACCTGATTTTTATAACCTGTTGGCCAGGATTGTTAAGCCAATCCCTGCCGTCGTTAAGTGAATCATGCAGCTGTTAAATCCAGCTTTCCCCATTGTCTCTGCTTGTTGGAAGCTGTCTGGGAAGGTCCCAAGTATTGGAACACGGCTGTCATGACACCCTTCGATCACATGAGCCTGGGAGGCTGCAACTATTGTGAATACAGGCTGGCTGCCATGCCATAGGATTTGGATCATATGACCAATAGCGATGATGTGACATTTGTAAGCGATCAAAAATCCCTGTGGACCAGGCAGAATTCCCAAGAAGGTGAACTAATTCTACTTTGTTGTAAAGCTACTTTAACAGAATGTTGCAAGCCTAAAAGTAGAAATCACTCACTGCTGTTTTCATTTCATGTTGGGCCTGAATCTTCTGTAGCTGATTCCTCAAATTTGCCCCAGAAAGGAAAAGTTGGAGACCACGTGGAAATTTCTCCTTAGTTCTAGACTGTTTCTGTCCTTGATGAGTTTCCATCCATTGTTTCTTCTCCTGCCTTCAGGTGCTTTGGAGAACAGGGGGACCCCCTCCTCTCTGTGGCAGCCCCTCAAATATTGGAAGACTGTTCTCATGTCACCCCTGGTCCTTCTCTTCACTAGACTAGCCATGCCCAGTTTCTGCAACCGTTCTTCAATGGTTTTTCTGTAGACTTTGACTTCCAGAATTCCCCAATTGGGAAATTCCCCAGGCAGAGTTGAAGTCCACACATCTTCAAGTTGCTAAGGTTGAGCATCACTGCAACATAAGGACTTTAAGAGCTAACGTGGGCTGTGCTTCTGTTTGGCAGAGGGATTCTTCTACCTATCTTCAAGCATTTCCTTCTTTGGTCCTGCTTTGGTCTCCCTTTCCTAGCTGGCCTGAAGGCTGGTCACGTGTGGAGCAGATCAGCCACCTGATTCTTCCATCCATCTCTAGGTAGTGGTTTTTCTTGCTGTTTTTTTAAATAAGCTGTGCACTTATTCCGTAAACCCTTGCAAAATTCCTTAAGCATGCTAAGAAAAGAGAAGCTATTGCATTCTTAGCTTGCATGCCTTCCTTGTGTCTCACCCCTAAAACAGCACCAAGGTAATTACAGAGGACGGAAGCTGCCTACCACATGAGTAAATGAGGCTCTTTGGAAAGTTGGTTCTTATCTGTCTGATTGATTGGCAGTAAATGTGCAAGTGTCTGCAGATCTAACACTATCTTCCACCATCCATCAGCTCCTCCACATCTTTCTTTCTTCTAATAGACGTTGCAATCCATTCTCAACTTCTTTTACCTAGCTTGATCTAGCCTGCACAATCTACCTTTGATAATTATCTAAAATGACACACACACACAGGCAGAGAGAAAGGGAGAGATAGAGGTAAAGGGAGACCGAGAGAAAAAGAGAGGGAGGGAATGAGTGAGTGAGAGAGCCAGAGGCAAGAAAATGAATAAGCTGCTGTGGCCTAGAAGTGGAGCTCTTGCCTCACAAGCAGGAGGTTGTGAGTTCGGTCCTAGGTAGAGGCACATGTATGGGTCTCCTACTTGGGCAGGGGGTTGGACTAGATGACCTGCAAGGTCCCTTCCAACTCTGTTAATCTGTTAAAGAGAGGAAGAGTGGAGAGAAGGAGGGAGGGAAAAAGGGAGGGAAAAAGGGAGGGAGAGGGAGAGAGGCAGAGAGGGGGAGAGAAGGAAAGAGGGTGTGTGAGAGAGAACGAGAGCAAAAGAGATTCCATGGGCACAAAACAAGAACACCTAACTAGGCACCTTATTAAAACAATAAATACCTTCTTCCGTGAATGCATCCATATAATTCTCCTTGTGATTGTGGAAGAGGTTTGACTTTGTCTTGGCTTTTTATCTTTGGCTTTCCGGAGGAAGCCGATCCCTCTGGGTTTCCTGCTGGCCTCCCCTTAAGTACTAATCAGGAGTGAACCTGCTTTTGAGCTGCATGTAAATGAAAGGAAGAGTGAAAGGACCATTCAGGAAGGACTCGGAGAAGAAATTTCACAGCCCAGACATTGAAAGACACATGAGAAAGTTTCGTTTCGTTTAGTTTATTTGACTTATATCCCGCACCTATCTCCCCGAAGGGACTCTGGGCAGTGCACAGGAGGTTAAAAACAAATATAAATATACAGATACATAATAAATAATTTCATAAAAACAAATTAAATTTCGAAAAACCCTGTGCTAAAATTTACTAAAATCCCCCTAATTAAAACACTGTTGCTAATTATAGACTTCTCGTTATAGGGTAATCAGGCTTGATGAAAAAAGTGCGTCTTTAGGCCTGGCGGAAGAGACGGAGGTCCGAGGTGGTGCGAAGTTCGGGAGGAAGGTCGTTCCAGAGGGCCGGGCCCGCCACAGAGAAGGCCCTTCCCCTGGGCGTCGCCAACCGGCATTGCCCGGTCGACGGCACCCGGACAAGCCCCTCTCTGTGGGAGCGAATCGGTCGAAGGAATGTGTGGGGCAGGAGACGGTCTCGCACATAACTAGGCCCCGAGCCATGGAGCGCTTTGAAGATGGTTGTCAGCACCTTGAAGCGCACCCGAAAGGTCACAGGCAGCCAGTGCAGCTCGCGCAGGAGGGGTGTTACATGGGGCTGCCGTGAGGCTCCCATAATCACCCGCGCGGCCGCATTCTGAACTAGCTGTAACCTTCGGGTGCACCTCAAGGGGAGCCCATGTAGAGACCGTTACAGTAGTAACTGAAAATGAAAAAAGAAACTGAAAATCATCCATCTTGATTTTGTTTAGTATGTATGTATGTATGTATGTATAATATATATATATATTATCCCTATCTTCTCTATAAATAAAAATGCAACAAGAGTTTGTTCAAAACCGCTAATCTCCAAAAGTACTTCTAAGATCGCTTCCAAATTTTCACACAACGTTCCTTTCAAGTACGGCACCAATGATATATAGAGATTGTGCAGATGTCACACCTGTGCCAGGTACACGCAACGGAAATGTGAAAAAGGTAGGTAGATGGATACAGAGAGAGCAGTGGGCCACAGGTATTATGTCATCCTTTATGACATAAAATACTCTGTCCATAAGATTCAAGGAGAAATACAGTAGGTAGGTAGGTGGGAGGTTATACGGTGGTTGTGTGTATGTGTTTGTGTGGGCAGGTGTAGATCTACACACAGATTGGTTGGCCATTTAACCAGACTGGGCCACAGCAACAGGAACGGCTACTGTTGGAATAGAGAAACATGGGCAGCTTCAAGGGCTGATGATAGAGAAGGTTGGCTAAGTCCAATGATTTCTATTCTATCAACAATTTTACTAAAATAATTTTCAAGAAATTTATAATAACTGGACAAATCAGTAATCCTGCTTCTTTAATGTCAACATATTTAGCGTGTGAACCTGAAACGAGGCATCATTCACTGGGAAATTCTGAGCTCTCACGGAAATTCGGAACAGGTTGATTGACAAACTTCCTCTGTTGGCGATGCAGGGGATGTGGGTTAATGCATGCAAATTGTTCCTGCCCTTTGGCAGCCTTGTATTCTGTTGACTGAATAGTTTTAATCTGCCGAATCAGGTTCTAACAATGAAGGTAGGATTCAAACTGAATGTGTTATTATGCTAATTTAAAAAGAAATAAAATTTGAATATATCCATTTATGAGGAACCTTGGACCTATTGCATCAGGATTGTTGCAAAAAAATGGTTTTGTGTTTGTCAATAATAGAATTGGAAGGAGCCTTGGAGGTCTTCCAACCCTCTGCTTGAGCAGGAGACCTTATACCGTTTCAGATAGATGATTGTCCAGTCTCTTCTTGAAAGCCTCCAGTGATGGAGCGCCCACAAGTTTTGCTTCATTGGTTGATTGTTCTCATCCTTAGGAAACTTCTCCTTAGTTCTAGGTTGCTTCTCTCTTTGGTTAGTTTCCATCCATTGTTTCTGGTCCTGCCTTTTGGTGCTTTGGAAAGTAAGATTGACCCCCTCTTCTTTGTGGCAAACTCTCAAATATTGGAACACTGCTATCATGTCACCCCAGTGCTTCTTTTTGCTGGACTAGAGAAATCCAATCCCTGCAACCATTCATTGTATGTTTGAGCCTGACCATCTTTGTTGCTCTTCTCTGCTCTCTTTCTAGAATCTCCACATCTTTGTTATATTGTGGTGAACAGAAAAAGGATGCAGGATTCCAGATGTGGCCTCACTAAGGCCAATTTCACAGGAATCTCCCCAGCCTTCCCAGGTTTGCCTGGGAAAGACTAGATAGGGTTCAAAGGCATTGGGTGTGTGTATATGTGTGTGTGTGTGTGATGCCTTGTTCTCTTGTCTTTACATAACTAGTCCAGGCTAACGTGCTGTTTGATCCCTTCTCTTGAGTGGGACGGTTGCTCTCCAAATGTGTTCTTGCAAATCCAGATCCAAATGTTCTTCATAATGAAGTCCCTTTCCAAGATTCAGGGAAGCAAAGTTTGGCTTTGTGAAAATATGAACAGTAAAGGGAGCCTTTCGTTTGGTTCCTCATTGACCACTCAAGAATCAGCAGACCATAATTGGCTGTGATCATTCTTCCATTCATTGTGTAAAAACTGAATGGTTTTAACTTTTATGCATCCCTAATTACAGATGTAATTTATTCAGGTTTGTGATATATAATTTATTACTCTCTTTTTCTTCGCCATCTTTGCGTTTTGTTCTTTTATGTTGTAGTAGTACTACCAAAGCCATTTTAAAAAAGATGCTGTTTCCCCTGGAATTGAAAGTCATTCCTCTCCCATTTATCATCTCTCGGAGAATCTTCCCTGAATTTCCTCTACGGCT
This sequence comes from Rhabdophis nuchalis, assembly GCA_039707465.1. NCBI lineage: Eukaryota > Metazoa > Chordata > Lepidosauria > Squamata > Natricidae > Rhabdophis > Rhabdophis nuchalis. The sequence continues at coordinate 3,934,688 of CM077657.1, read as the reverse complement.
GCAGAGGCTGTGTCTGCCCAGGTGGTTCTTTTGCTGAACCAGGAATTCCTGGGAATATTAGTTTGGCAATCTTTCAGAAAAATAAGCACAAATACGAAACCAATCACACCTGATATCCTGGGGAGTGTCTGTCCTGCCTCCAAGTACAGGCAGTCCTCAGCTTACAACCACAATTAAGCCCAAAGGTTGTGTTGCTAAATGAGACATTTGTTAAACAGGTTTTGCTTCATTTGCGCCAGTTGTTAAGCGAATGACTGCAATTAAGTTAGTAACACAGTTGTTATGTGAATCTGGCTTCCCAATTGACTTTGCTTGTTAGAAGGGGATCACATGACACACCCCCAGGAGCACGTGACCCCCCCCAGGGTCACATGACCCCTCCCCCCAGGATCACATGACACACCCAGGACTCTGCAACCATCATAAATATGAACTAGTTGCCAAGCATCTGAATTTTGATTGTGTGACCATGGGGTTGCTGAAACGGTCATAAGTGTGAAAAATGGTGTTGTTGTGGTAACTTTGAATGTTCACTAAATGAACTGTTGTAAGTCGAGGACTACCTGTACATGTTAGAGCAGCCCCATCCCCTCCCCTTTTGAAATAGGAGGGAAAGAAAGCAGTTTGCCCATCTGGATAATAATGAAGTTGGCATTTATTAATATATTTGGAAAAGGGGTAAGAGTGACTTGATAGCAAAGTCTGGGTTAATCCCCCCCACCCTCCTCCTTCCCCATTTGAAGCCACTGATGCATGTAAAATGTAAAACTCCCTGATGCAAGTCCCGAGAAATGAATTTTAAGCATTATGCCAATTGCTAAGCTGTGAGATAGTTTGTCAATTAAGCTGCATTCGATTGAGTCCAGCAGTAAGTCCGCATAACATGGAGACAAGATAGCAGGAGACAAGATAACTGCTCCCAATTCTGGGATGGTTGCCCCAAAGAAGAGGGTGTGGATTTATCCCCTGTAGTGCCTAAGGGTGGGACAAGAACCAGGGGTGGAATAGCAACAGCAATGGCACTTTACTTGACTTTATTGTCATTGTATGTACTGTATATACACAGTTTACACATGCAACGAAATTCACATAACACCCAGAGGCTAGGGCCAACACACATGACAATCCCCAAACACACACACACACCAAACATTCCCCGCCCCTAAACCACCCAAACAGCCACACAACAGACCAAGTTCTGCTGTCCAAAAGCTCCCTGATGGTGGCCCTTTAGTTCCTTGTTAAGTGCAGTTATAGCTCTGGGATCAAAGCCATTCAGAAGACGTGTGGTCTGAGTTTTAATTGTTCTTTATCTTCTGCCAGCCTAAAAAGATTGTAAGCAGGATGGGAAGAGTCTAGCCATTTGTCTGAAATGGTATAAGGTTCCTGCCCACGCAGAGGGTTGGACTAGAAGACCTACAAGGTCCCTTCCAACTCTGCTATTGTATTGTATTGTATAGTCTCTGAGAATGTTGTGCAACTTCCTCAAACAGTGAGATGTGAAGATGTCATCCAGGGCTGGCAGCTGGAGCCCGGGATATTCTGGGCAGTTTTAATGATTCTCTGTAGAGCCTTTTTCTCCGCTGCAGAGCTGCTCCCATACCATGCAAGAATGCCGTAGGTGAGGACACTGTCCATGGTGCTGGGATAGAAGGACAGAAGTAGATGCTGTGATAGATTTATCTTCCTGAGCATTCTCAGGACGTACAGCCTCTTCTGTGTCTTCTTCACAAGCATGTTACCATTCGTGGTCCATGAGAGGTTCTCCGACATATACATGTCCAGAAATTTAAAACTACCAACCCTCTCCACTGACTCCCCATTTATATTCAATAGCTTATATGTCGCTTCACAGCCCTCTCTAAGCGGATTACAAAGTCAGAATCTGGGTCCTCATTTTACCAACCTCAGAAGGATGGAAGGCTGAGTTAACCTTGAGCCGATTGGAATCGAACTGCTGTCATTGAGCTGAATTAGCTTGCAATACTGCATTCTAACCACTGGGCCACAACGGCTCTTTCATGGAAGCGTTACAGAATAGAGAAGAAGAATTTCCAGGCTGTGAGACCTCTTAGATCAGGGAACAGCTGCCCCCTAGAGCAGGGGTCCCCAACCTTTGCAACTTTAACTCTGAAGGACTTCAGTTCCCAGACTTCTCCAGCCAGCTTTGCTGGCTGGAGAATTCTGGGAGCTGAAGTCCTTCAGACTTAAAGTTGCAAAGGTTGGGGACCCCTGCCCTAGAGTCAAGGAGGATTCATCAATAGATGGGTTTTTTTTCAAGTAAAAGTTGGACAGCCGTTGGTCTTGGGACGATGAGAAGAAGATTCCTGCCCTGGGCAAGTTTGGTCAGAAGAAATGCAAGGTCTCTAAACTAAACATTTTAGTTGCACATCAGGATGCACTAATGGTTAAATTATGTGATGGTTAGACATTTTTTTACTGGAGGACACAGATCCCTGGTTGCAAAACAAAGCTAAAGCTACTTGCTTCACTTTGGCTGGTTTTTTTCCTTGCTGATTTTAAGTAAGCCATGATTCTGAAATGATTCATACCTCCCTCATTGATGATTGTTTTATTCCGTAAGTACCCCATAATTGCAGCTTCTACTGACATTTTCTAATTTTGTTACAAGGAAGTAAATATTGAGGCTTAGATACAGAGAATTAAGTCTGGTGTGCCACAGACCACGGTGAGGGTTTTCCAATCGTGGTTGACTGCGAGGTTGAATCACTGGATGCCAGAACATAACAATACATGGCTACACCAACAGGTTGGCCATCCACCCCCTCACCGTTCTGAATGTTGTTATAATAATACTCTCTTTTATTGTGGATAAACCAACTCGACCATCTTCCATAGGCATTGTGATGCCAAAACAATGACGCACCGCAGAACTCTGCCAGCGGTGATGGAAACGAGATGTTGTGATGGATGGATGTCCTGCCTCCACCTTATGCCCTCCAGATGGGCTGGCTGGTAATTGTGTGGGAGGAAGGCCGATCCATCTGGAAGGCACCAGCTTGGCTAAGGCTGGGCAGCTGATGGGTTGGGATCCCTTTTCTCTGTTGGAGTGGCAATGCAGCTGTGCGCATTAAAATCAGGAAATGGAGGTTGTCTCTCCCCCCCCCCCCCCAATCTGTACCGTTTGGGTAGTAATTAATACTTAGCTGTCTGTCTTCATGTCTGGGGGGAAAGGTGTGACCTTAAGCATGGTTGCTCTCCGACTTGTCACTGTTGAACAAACAATGAGTGAAACATTTTGGCATCTTTTCTAAGGACATGCCCAGAAGAGTCGTCTTCTGTGTGCAAATGTGTGTTAAGTAATGGCGCTTTCTAATCCCAAGAGCCTGGCGGAAGCACAATTTGGGGATTAGGCCTTCCAGCTTGTACGAAGGGGGGGGGGATTCATAAGAGTTTGAACTTTAGCTGACTTCTGTTTCATGCCCCTCCTTTTCCTTGAGGGGGTCAAAACCCAGAGCAGAGCAAATGTTTGTGTGTGCATTTTTGTCCTGCACCTGTGTGTCAGTTCTCTGTTGGATGGGCTGCCTTCACCATGCAGGCTTGGAGAGCCTATCAAGAGGCGGAAAAGCATTTTGGAAAGATCAAAGAGAACTCCTTCAGCTTTTTTTTTTAATTACAGGTAGTCCTCAATCTACAACAGTTCACTTAGTGACCATTTGAAGTCTGAAAAAAGTGACATGACCATTTTTCACACTTACGACCATTGCAGCATCCCATGTCACGTGAATAAAGTTCAGATGCTTGGCAATTGACTCGTACTTATGATGGTTGCCGTGTCCTGGAGTCCTGTGATCCGCTTTTGCGACTTTCTGACAAGGATAGTCAAGGGGGAAACCAAATTCACTTAACGGCCGTGTTACTAATTTGACAACTACAGTGATTCACTTAACAAATGTGGCAAGAAAAGTCATAAAAGTGGAGCAAAACTCACTTAACACATTTCTCACTTAGCAACATAAATTTTGGGCTCAATTGTGATTGTAAGTTGAGGACTACCTGCATTGAGGACTGCCACTCTGTGGTCATTGGAGCTTCTGGTTCCTTCTAGAAAATTAAACAAGCTTTTTAGGTGCTAAGTGTCATCAAACAATCCTCTGCAGCTCTCTGTGGACACCTGTGAGTATGGAGGATGGTGCCCATAAAAAGAAATAATCTGGGATGCTCTTTGTCTTCAAGAAGGTGCTGGTCCATTGTTAGAATGCAGGAGAACTCTTCAAGGTCTCACCCACAAACACCAGCATCTCATAAGGATTCTCCCATTATTACATTGTCTACCAGTGGGATGCCACATTGGTAATCTCTGCTGGAGATGAAGTCTCACCAAGGGCTTATCTGTGGGAAGGGCTGTGGAAGACCCTGCCTCCCCCCACTCCTAAGCAACATTCTTCAACCTTGGCAACATGAAGATGGGTGGACTTCAACTCCCATAATTCCCCAGCTGGCTGGCTGGGGAATTCTGGGAGTTAAAGTCCTCTCATCTTCACGTTGCCAAGGTTGAGAAACTCAACTCTTGGGGCTGCTTCTTGCACTCTATGGCATCCCATCTTGATTCCTTTTTTCATTTCAGGCCAGTTGAAATGTGAGTCCTTCATTTTCACAAACAGCAGCAACCAACACGTCTGCATTGAATTTGTATCCTGTATACCAGGGGTCTCCAACCTTTGCAACTTTAAGTCTGAAGGACTTCAGCTCCCAGACTTCTCCAGCCAGCTGAAGTCCTTCAGACTTAAAGTTGCAAAGGTTGGAGACCCCTGCTGTATACAATGAAGGAGTCAACTGAATGTGGGAATGCAGTGCTTTGGGGGGTTCATTACTAAAAGACGTTCCTGGCTCCAAAGTTAAGTGATGGATGCAAGGCAGTGAAACCAATAGTTTTTGTGTGCAAAAATTAGGAAAAGCTGTACAAATGCTTGAAATTTCAGACAATTGTTAAGATTTGGGCTCCAGGGGATCACTCAGCTGAGAACTTGTGAGAATAAAAATACTGTATCCCCAAAAGTTTCAGCTTTTTAAGATATTTATTTATTTGAATTTGAATTTGAAGGAAGAATGATCCCACCTTGGGCTATGGCTGGTATCTGAGGCCTTGGCATTGCTGATCATTGTAGTAAGCAGTAATGTGACAGTTGAGCCTAAGATTCGGCTGCATTTACACATTAAAGGTTTAGGTTGGAGTTTGTTCAGCCTGCTCCAGTCTTTGCATCCTGCATGCTGTGGCTTAAGGCTTAACGTGTGGATTCATGCAGTTGTGATTTATAAACCTTGGTTTTAATGCAAGCGAGCACCAATGCAAGCAAACAACTACGCACAGAGAGTCCCAAGCCACAAGCCATGGTTTAGAACAGGAGTAACCAGTGTTGTAGCCTATAGGCAGAGGCCTGTCCCCAACATCCCACGATTGCACCACTGAAATTCACCCAAAGAGTTGTGGTTTGAAATTTGTAGCATCGCCTCTTCTCTGGAATGACATCCCTGCCACCCACCAGCAAATCTGAATTGCTGCCAGCTTAACAAATTCCTGGAAATGATTAAAAATCTTATTGTTCTCCTGGGCCTTCAGTTAGGATGGCTGAGGTCTCTCTCGGTGGTGGTTGGGGTTTTTTGTGATACCAAGGTAATCTCCTGATTGGCTGTTGAAATAGATAAATGATAGATAGATGATAGATAGACAGATGGATTGATGGATTGATGAGAGAGAGAGAGAGAGAGAGAGAGAGAGAGAGAGAGAGAGAGAGAGAGAGAGAGAGAGAGAGAGAGAGGAGAGAGAGAGAGAGAGAGAGAGAGAGAGAGAGAGAGAGAGAGAGAGAGAGAGAGAGAGAGATGAATATATAGATAGATATATTATCCCTGAACTCCTAAGAATTTACTTCGGGTTCTGAGTGCAATGAATTTTGCACATAATTGATGGCGATTGCGATGTATCGCACAAAGCCATCTGGAATGCTCCTTCCTTGCCATCCAGTTAGAATTCCAGTCACGCCTTTGGCCCACAACTTTCTCATGAATGTCACACAGAAATATTCAGCACAACGCAAGAAGACAATGCATCTCCCCACCCTCCCTCCACACACATTCTCGGTCCCCCGTTGGGTGTCCACTCTTTGTCAGGCTGGTTTCCTGGCGGCAAGTCCCACAAGCGCAAGCGATAAACTAGGATTTCAGCCAAAGTAAATTAACAGCGTGGAGAAAAATCTTGGTTCCCAAAGCCAAGAATTTCAAAGGCCTCCAGGCATCATCTTGTTGGCAAGTCTCGTGCGATGTCTTTGGGAAGAACAAATGGACGCCCAGCTCTTCAGCTCTTTGCTGGTCTCGGAGAGAAAATGACAATAAGGCTTGGGAAGAGCCTTTGGGGAAGAGGGGAGAAAATGCCATGGGAATCACCCTGTGGCTAATGCTGCTTTTCTGGGTCTCCCACCCTAATTTTTGCTCAGGAAAGAACTACAGGGAGTCCTCGATTTAGGACCACAATTTAGCCCAACCTTTTGTGGCTGAATGAGACATTTGCTGCATGTGTTTTGCCCAATTGTATGGCCTTTCTTGCCACAGTTGTTAAGTGAATCTGGCTTCCCCATTGGCTTCGCTTGCCAGAGGGTTGTAAAAGGGGATCGCAGGTCTAACGCACCTTCACAATGATTAGTTGAAATAAACCTGTATCATAAACTATGATTGGGAGTTAGCTTCTTTCAACATGTAAACAATTTGCTTGAGTTGAGATAACAGTAGTGATGGTTAGTGAATGTGCAAACCTAACCCTCGTTGTGCAGGATTCTCATTGCACTAAAGGCTGTATTGAAAATTGAGCAGAAGAAACATTTGTTTCATTCGATTTGGTTTCAGATTGTCAGGTTGTATTACTGGATCGAATCCACAACTCTGCTTGGAGCAGAGAGCCAGGGAGCTATGCGGAGGAAGATGTTGGGCGGCAGCAGAGACCCAAGGCCTCCTCAGCCACAGAAACTCCTGGTGGTTGTTGGCACCATGATTTACTCTCAGCCACCCTACCTTCCAAGAGGGTGATTGTATTCGGTCTTGCACTGCGCTTAGAATCCATCAAATCGTTATGGTGCTCCTAGACCAGTATAAGGAAGCTAGGATACAAACACTATTTTTTAAACAACTCAAAATATCAAAACAAAATTTAAAAATACAAATAGAAAGAATACTTACTAAAAAGCTAAAATATTAAGACAAAATTATACAAATTTTTTTTTTAAAAAAAGATACATTTAAAATTATTTATTATTTATTATTTATTAAATTTATACCCCACCCTTCTCCAAACGGACCCAGGGCGACGCACAGGAATATTAAAAATACATACAGAAACCATATAAAATTTAAAAAACTTACTCAATAAAATCCTGCGCTAAAAACCAAATTAAAATCACCAAATTTAAAACTATCTAAAAGTCAGTTATGGAGGTTACGCTAGGCCGGCTAGATGGAACAAATGTGTCTTTAGACACTTGCGGAAGAGGCGGAGGTCGGAGATGGTGCGAAGTTCAGGGGGAAAGTCGTTCCAAAGGGCTGGGCCCGCCACAGAGAAGGCTCTTCCCCTGGGTGTCACCAGTCGGCATTGTCCGGCCGACGGTACCCTAAGAAGGCCCTCTCTGTGGGAGTGTATCGGTCTAAGGGATGTATGGGGCAGGAGGCGGTCTCGCAAAATAAAATGCTAACAATGCATATAAAAACAAGCCTAAAAATCTATAGGAAGGGGCAAAACATTAGATAAACATAAAAAGGTCAATATATTGCTAAATCTATAACAAAGTTCACACTCTTAATGAACAAATCAAATACTCGTTGAGACCGGTTTGAGGCACAGGTCGTCTCCTGATGGAAAACCTGGCAACATTGTGTGTTGTAGCACAGTTGGTGCCTGCAAGCACCTGGGAGATATAGAATCGCCCTGGCCACTCTGGGCCTTGAGGCAGCATTGGTGAAAGAAGGCCAGTGGGGAGGCCTCTCCTTCCAGGCTGTGGAGGACACAGGCTCAGCCATTTTTTGTGTCCAGAGTCCCTGGGATGTTGCCTCTCCAGGGAGAACATTCTCCTGTATTGGCAGAGGATGCTGAGGGGAGGGCAGGACATGCCCAGAGCGAAGTCCCTCCAAAACCAGGTACGTTGAGGTTGTTTAGGCAATGTTGTAGGAGAAGCAGAGTATCTGTGGAACCCCACAATGGCCTTCATTGTTGGGGAACTGGTAGCTCCAAGTGGCGCTCGGTGTCCGCTGCACGTTGTTTAAGGAGAGTTTTGGCCTGGTCCTATCCCACGCTGAGCAGAAGACCTGCAGAGAAGCCCAGGATTGCAGCCACTGCCCTTAGATATAGGCTCATACTGAATAGAAACACCTTTCTTACGTTTGCCTAAGAATGCAACCTGGACTTGCGTAACACTGATATTATTTTGCTAAGATTACTACACCGAGCCCTTTGATTGAGGCATCTTGCAACACTCTGAACTGGCCATGCGTAAGCAGATCTTGCTTGTCCTTTTTTTAACTTCCACATTTGAAAAGGAGAAAACAATGTGTAAGGGATCCTCCTCCCACTAACAGTTGTCCACAATTCTTCCCTGCAGCAATTCAACCCACTCACCCACTCAATTTTCTCCTTTTTTTCCCCGTCTTCTTCATATTTCTTAGCTGTTCTCTTATAGCTTCCCAGGCCTACTGACTTAACGCTGTGTTACTTTGGGTCACAAATCTTTGCGCGCGCACACACAAACACACAAACGAAGAAACACGGTCACACAATAGAGGGTCAATAGAGGGTCACTTCTTGCAAGAGAGGATCGGAGTGTTTCAAATGAATGGCAAACCCTTAAAGAATCAGAAGAAACTGAAAGGTTTGCAAATTAAAAAAAAGGGGGGGGGATAGGCTTTTGGTCACATGCTTGGGCTGCCATCTTGATTTTCTGAGCCGTCGTCTCTTTCCGATTTCCCTGCACCATTTAACATTAGCAAATAATTTTGCCTTTTCTATGGCGGGATCCTGCCATTGAGGCTGAAGCTGTTTTCTCCCACCTTTGTATAGTTTAGGATTAAAGCCTCCCATTTTATCCCAGCCTTTTTGAATATTTATGTTCTCAGTTGTTATGCTTATCATTGACAGATTGAGTTGCATTATTTGGAATGTTTATAGCCTGTTCCTACTGGGGGGAAAACGCCCTAACAGACAAAATTAATAATTCAGATTGGTTCTCATCATCCGTACTTTGCAACGGTTTAATGTAAGGTTGGTCTTTGTGGGAGAGGATCCCAGCACTCTCAGGAGCAATGTAGTTGTAAGAATGCACACGGCGTGAAGTAAGACAAAGTAAAACAGATCCTGATTGTCGATCAGTTTTCGAAAGGAAGACATAGCAGGGATTTTAGGAATATTCCAATTTTCAATATGTGAGGGGCTGCCACAGAGAAGAGGGGCTCAACTTATTTTCCAAGCCACCAGAAGAACTTCCCTCCAGAAGTTGTGGGGGCTGCATCACTGGAGGCTTTATGGACAGCCATTTGTCTGACATAGTAGAGGGTCTCCTGCCTGAGCAGGGGGTTGGACTAGAGGAACTCCAAGGTCCCTTCCAACACGGTTATTCGGTTAGTCTGAATGGTACTTCATTACAGGGTACCATAGCAGATTCTTGAAAGCCTGACATAGATCGTCACTTCCCACCCTGATTATGGCAAAGAAGATCAAGTTGGGTTATTTTGAGTTTCTTTCTCAGCCTTCCTTATGTCTCTGGGTTATGTAATCTCTTGCCTGTCCATCTCTAATGTCACACCCTATTACCGTGATGGCGAACCTATGGCACAGGTGCCACAGGTGGCACGCAGAACCATTTCTAAGGGCACGCGACGCATTGCCCTGTCAGCTCCAGCGTGCTTGTGTGCACTGGCCAGCCGATTTTGAAGCTGTTTTCACCCTCTGGAGGCTTCAGGGAAGCTCCTGAAGCCCCTGGAGGTGGGGAGGGGAGGCTGTTTTCACCCTCCCCAGGCTCCTAGAAAGTCTCTGGAGCCTGGGGAGGGCGAAAAAAGCACGCCAAAAGCAAGGGGTCGTGCACATAGCATTATGGATGTGGCACACCCACGCACGACCCCCCTGCGATCCCCCCACTTTTGGCACGCGAGCCAAAAAAGGTTAGCCATCACTGCCCTATTAGATGGCAATTTCAAAATTCCTTTTTATAGGTAACCCTTAGTTTACGATGGAACTGGGACTAGAATTACTGTCACTAAGGCCACAATCGTAAAGCAAGATTTCACATGACCATGACATACAGTCCATAGCCCAATTAATGGCAATTCCACTTGTCAACGTGAAGCAAGGACTGCATGAGTCATTCAGCGAGGACCTCATGCAGCTGCAACTTCCGACTTCCCGCTGGCTTGTCCATTGACTTTGCTTGTAAGAAGCCAGCAAGGGATGTCAAGAGCTGTAACCACGCGCCCACCAGATGGTTGGAAATCTGAGCTTGTTTCTAACAACTGGGATGGTGATGGGATTTGACTGCAGGGATGACAACCAGAACTCTGAGTCCCCCTCATTCAAATGGTTGCTGCGGGAACGGATGTAAGCTGTGGACTGCCAATGTATCCTCTGATGTCGTTGTTTTCAGAGAAAAAACGCTGAGATTCCAGTTTACCATGTATAGAAATACCCCATTGTCCATATTGATTCAAATGGACTGAATTTATTTCATGTTTACAATTTCTCCTTTAGTCTCTTCGATATGTGCCCCAGGTACAGGTGACCTAAATCTAGATTGGGAAATGTGCACACTTTGCAATAAAATTCTAATTTTGCACAATGGATGCACACACAGGCCACCTGGCTATAGTATATGGTGTGGATTACAGATCTTTTAAATGACACAGTCCTTCTTAGCAGTATCTGAATTATGTTGGTACAGAAAAAAAACCCAACCAATTTGATTCCCCTTGTTTCTTATTTTGTTGTTTATATCGAGTATCAAGGATATATGAATACAACTGATGATGCTTTTGTGAATTGCTCTGGAAATTTTGTAAAGAAAATTGTGGTACCCAGCTTTATTTATGCAGAAAAGATATAGATGGGATTAGGAGAATAAATGTGCTAGTGGTTTGGGTGTTTTTGTACAGCAGAATGAAACCAAACATTTATCTCTCGGCTAATCTTCAATATGTTTTGTGTTTTTCACCGCAATTGTTCCTTTTTGCAATAGTCAGGCCCCAGATTTATAACAATTTGTCTAGCTGCTAGTGGGGATGTCTGCATGCGTGTGAAAGGCAGGCAGAATAGGGATGAAATGTGGAAATTGCAATGTCTCCTGTATTGGTACAGGTAGTCCTGGATCTACGAACACAATTGGGATCAGTTGTTAAGTCAGTTGCATCTTTTTGCAATCTTTGTTAAGTGAATCTGGCCTCCCTCATTGGCTTTGCTTATTGGAAGCTGACTGGGATGGTTGCAGATGGTGATTATATCACCCGTGGATCTTCAAGCGTTGTTAAGACAGGCTGGTTGCCAACTGCCTGAATTTTGATCACATGACTGTGGGAACGCTGCAATGATTGTAATTGTGAGTTCTGCTTATAAATCATTATTTCATTGCTTTGTAACTTCAAACAGTCACTAAACAAATACTTGTAAATTGAGGATTACCTGTATCTCCTACTTAGCATTTTATAAATAGCAATAGTACTTAGACTTATATACCGCTTCCCCGTGCTTTACAGCCCTCTCTAAGCGTTTTGCAGAGTCAGCATCTTCCCCTAACAATCCAAGTCCTCATTTTTCCGACCTCGGAAGGATGGAAGGTTGAGTCAACCTTGAGCCGGTCAGGATCAAGCCCCTAGCAGTGGGTAGAATTTGCCTGCAATACTACATTCTAACCACTGCACCACCAGGACTCTTATAATGTGGTAAGATCTTTGAGTCAGAAAACACAACCAAAAACACAGAGAACTGTAATTATTATAACACTTTTTTTAAAAGTACACAAAAAGGTACACAAAATACATTATTATAATAATGCCTTGCCAGCTTTGGCAGGAGTATAGTTTACTTCTTCTTAGTTCCTTGATTCCGGCATTGTTTTCTCTTTGATTGTTTGTGTGGTGTTAATCTAGTTTATGTTGGTTGCTGGAGAGGAAGTATTTTGGTCTTTTTGTTTCCTTCTTAGCTTTTTTATTGCATCTTTTAAAGGGTTTGCAAATGTTTAAATATTTTAATCTTTTCTGTTGTGTTGTTAATCACTATTACTGTTCTCCAAGTCACTGGGAGGGAGCAATTCCAAGCACAGTTAAGAACAGGGCACTCCAAACTTGGCAACGTTTAAGACATGTGGACTTCAACTCCAGAATTCTCTAGTTCCATGCAAGTTGAAGTCCACAAGTCTTAAAATTGCAAAGTTCAGAGACCCCTGGTTATGGGTCACAACTGCTTAAAAACAGAATAGAGATTATTCTAGGACAGGGGTGTCAAACTCAAGGCCCACGGGATGAACCCAGCCTGCGGGGTGCTTAAATCTGGCCCACAGGGCTGGCCTGGAAATTGCAAAGGACCAGCATGCAATGCCTCTGGCAGCCAAAATGGGGCGTTGGAGGGGGTGTCCATGTATGGCACCTCCGTGCCCCATTTTTGGCCTAGATAGCCTGCAGAACTCTGCTGGTCAAAATGGGGTGTGGGGGGCCTCGTGCATTCTGCCTGCCCCATTTGGTCAGCAAATTTCTGCAGGAGGCCATCCAGGCAGAAAATAGGATGCAGGGGCTTCACCGTGCCCTATTTTGGCCAGCAAAGTGCTGCAGAAGGCATCCATCCCACCCCACCCCCCAGCAGGCCCAGTCTAGGAGAACTACAGTGCTGATCTGGCCCGTGAAGAAATCCAGTTTGACCCACCTGTTGTAGGACTTTCCATGTTTTCTCCCCATTCTTGTTTGCTTTCCTCTCGGTCAGGCTCCATTGTAGCTGAATTCGTCACCCTCTCCAGCTGAGCCCTCCTCTTCCTATTTTAGATCTTCCCGTTCCACAGGAGAGCAATCTGTGTTATTTTCATCTGATTCTCGGATCCTGACGGGAACCATATTTCTTCTCAGTGTTTCCTGCTAGTTCAAAATGGAGACGCAGATTCAGCTTGTCATGGGAAGGCATCGCTTTCCTTAGCCTGTTGTGGCGAATGGACCACCCGTGAAACCATCATGCCGTTTGCCTGTGCACAACGCATTGGACGGATGTTGGCATTTTATATATGAATCTGGAGTCAGAGAATCCTGGAATTAGAAAGAAGGGGCCACTTTCTGCTTTAATTTGCAGAGTGCAGAGATTCAAATTAAGGCATTTCTAGATGCTGACTGTCTAGTGCTTGTTTCAACCTCACCATTTACATAGTCCTCAACTTACAACCATTCACTTAGGGAATGTTTGAAATGACAGTGGCGCTGAAAAAAAGTGTTTTACTACCGTTGCTCACATTTAATGACGGTTGTCCCACCCCCATGGTCACCTGATCAAAATTGGGATGCTTGGAAACTGGCATGTATTTTGCAACTTCCCCACTGGATCCATAGTCAATGGGGGGAGTCAGATTTGCTAAACGCCTGCATGATTCACTTAACAAATGTCTTCTATCTTGCCCCATGTATAACGCAGACAGATCTAAGTTACTGTCTCTCCTTGAAACCATCCCTTCTAGACTCAATGGTTGATGGCCCACTGCCTAGGAGATGGCTCTCCATATATCACTTTTCAGGTCTCCAAATTTTTCTTAAGAGCTGTAACCATTAGAGGAGAATGCTGTAACCTTCCTTAGTTAAGTTATTGGCGATCCGTTGTTATGATACTATGATAATAATAATAATAATTATTATTATTATTTTTAACGTTTCTTCCTGTAGTACTTGTGTTTTGGTCTGTGACCATAAATAAAAGTGTGTGTGTGTGTGGGTGCTGTGTGGCGGAAACCATGGCTCTTGCATTCTCCAAGATAGCCCCCACTTAACAAATGCAGTGATTTCCTTTACAGTTGTGACAAAAAATACCTAATAATCATAAAATGGTACATAACAGCTGGCTTGTTTAGCAATGGAAATTCTGGTCATTGAATGAGACCACCTGTCCCTCTCTTGAGTCTTGATGAGAGGTGGGTTCCTACTGGTTTTGGCTTGGTTCGGCCAAGTAGGTAGTAACTTGGCTGGCCACGCCCCTGAACTGGTTCTAGTGGCAGCGTCATAGGCACTGCCAACTTGTTTTTTGCTTCTGCGCATTTGCACATGCCTTGTTTTTTGCTTCTGCGCATTTGCCGTGCCTGAGCAAACCACCAGTGGAAGAAGCTGGAACCCGCCCCTGGTCTTGTCCACCTGCTCGAACAGTTGAGGAAATAGGACCTGCCTTTAAGTCCATTGATCACCCAGTTCTTCTTCCTTCCCTGTGCGACGTTCTTACTCACGTGTTACAAATCCTAGCATACATTCTCCTCCACCTCTGTTGGTAACTAAACAGTCTCACTTCTTAGCTTATAATCTTTCATCATTATTATTGCTCTTCACTAAACCTCCTGAGAGTGGGGTACCCAAAATGTAACTTAGAAGGGGGGAAAGGGGAAGTGATAAAAGCAGAATATGGGTGGTCCTTGACTTACAACCGCAATGGAGCTTGAAATTTCTGTCTTCAGCCATGATGGCCATGAGCCGAAGCACCCGTGTGACAAACCCAGTTTGACAACAAATTTTGTGGCAGTTGCTAAGCGAATGCAAGGGTCATAAAGCAATCACGCAGTTTTTGAGTGAAGTCCATTATCTGCAATGGAACCTTTTTGCCGGAAACCAGAAGTAAATGCCATTTTCCCACCCAAAAAGTCATACATTGTGGTCTCCTGACTTTGGGAATGTTACAGAAGTCTGTACGTGTGGGCTGGTTGCCAAGTGCCCCAAATGGGTTAATGTAACCATCATGGGCAGGGCCCGGCTGTCAGAATTTCAAATTCAGATCGTTAAGAACCTTTTGGGAGGCCTATCATAATTTCAGATGGTCATTAAGTGACAGGTCATAGATCAAGGACTACCTGTAGAGTGGAATTATTATTTTCTCCTAGGATATTTCTTGTGCTGCCTGATTTTATGTCACCTGCACATCTGATAAACTCTTATTTCTTCATTTAAACTCTCCTTTCATTTCGTCCTCCAAGTTACTGATGAAAATATTGAATACCGACGGACTCAGACTGAGTCCATCTTCTACTTCTTCAGTTTGAGGAGGGACGGTGAAGATGGAGGGTTTCTCAGGCGCTCTGTATCCATCTAATCTCCATGCCACCCTGCCAACATTTAAGTCGCTTGCTAATCAGCATGGCAGAAGGTTATCTGTCAGATGCTTTGATGAAGTCAAGGTATATTATGTCCAGAGTATAACCGCAATTGATTCAGGACATTCTCTGAATAAAAGATGAGATAGCATTTATCTAGCAGGATTTGTTCTTTGACAGAACCATGCTGGCTGTACGGCTGATTTCCTGTAAAATATCCCGCGTTGATTGGGAAGCACCTGGAAGACGGTGTGGTTTTGGTTGGTTCCAAAATCTTCCCAGGTGTTGAGATCAGATTGTTTGGTCTCCGGACTTCTGGATCTTCTTTTCCCCCTGTTTTGATGCTGGGAGCAGATTTTCTCTTCTCCACTCACCTGACTCCTCATTGGCCCTCCAGAGTTTCTCAAAGGCAGCAGAGGCTCATTTGGACAAGTGTCAACTAGTTCAGGGGTCTCCAACCTGAAAGATATTGGGATTCTTTTCTTTTTTTTTCCTTTCCTTTTAAACATGGTCCAAACAGTGTCTCTCAACCTTGGCAACTTGAAGATGTCCGGACTTCAACTCCCAGAATTCGCTGGCTGGAGAAGTCTGGGAGCTGAAGTCCTTCAGACTTAAAGTTGCAAAGGTTGGAGACCCCTGATCTAAGGCAGGGGTCTGCAAAGTTGGCTCTTTTAAGACTGGTGGACTTCAACTCCCAGAATTCCCCAGCCAGCCTGCAGTTCCCCAGCCAACTTTGCAGAGCCCTGGTCTAAGGAAACCCCTTTCCATTGTTAGCATCTCTTGCTGGCCTCAGCTCAGTTTTTAACTTGTCCTTTCCTGACACCTGCTGTTCAATCCTGGGTCCCCTGCCTGAGCTTTTCTTTGGGGGCTTCCGCCCTCTTTTCATTTCTTACACATTTCCCTGTTTTGTCTTTAGATGCTCCCTGAGGGCTCCCCCCCCCCTAACCATATTTGCTTTCCCACCCCCACCCCTGCTCCTCCCTGGTTCTCCTTCATCAGAATAGCTGGCAATGGGGCTTTTAAAAAAGATCCCTTTGTTTCTCTCCTTACTCTGCTTTCGTTTCTCTTCAAAGAAAAAAGAAAAAAGATCCTCGGGATTTTGTGGTCATTTTCTCTTCATCTCCCTGTTTTTCTTGCACTTCTTCAAGTGCCAATATATGGCAGTGTGGGAAGTTAGCGCTCACCCCTCTCCTAGGAAAATGAGATATTTTAGGAAATATTAAAAGGACAGAATATTTTCCCCCTGAAAGGGAGGCAGAAACTCACCCCCCCCCCTTTGTCAATGGGCCATTAAGGCCTACCAGTCTATTCTACATAACAAAGATCTGCCTCCTTCAGGCAGAGCCATAATAGGAATTACCCAAAGCCCTTTCATTACATCATCACCCAGCAAGAGACAACCAAGCCTGGGACTCAGGACAGCCCAGAGAGTTGCCCCTGCATGGCCCCATGGGAGTCTGACAGCCAATCAGAATAGAAGCTCAAATTCAAAAGCCCAGAGAGGGCATAAAACCTGGGCACTCACATCATCTCTTCCCCACCCCCCACAGGACCTCAAGCCATGTGGTCCTGTCCACCATTAAACCATCTTTCCAAGCAGCCTCCACGTTTCCAGTGTCTTTCTTCCCTCTTGGAACTGAACCCAGATGGACACGTCTTCCAACAGTAGCTGGAGTCTCCATCTTTCCCTGTTGATAAGAGAGCAACCCTTAGATGGCAAAACGTGTGATCATTTGCATTATTCATATAGCAGGGGTGGGTTTCAAATTTTTTAGAACCTACTCTGTAGGTGTGGCCTATTTTGTGGGCGTGGCTTGGCAGTCAGGTGACAGGTGGGAGTGGCCACCTTTTAAAATGTGGTGAAACTCATTTAACAACGCTCTTGCTTAGCAACCAAAATTTTGGACTCAATTGTGATGATAAATTCTTTCTTTCTTTCTTTCTTTCTTTCTTTCTTTCTTTCTTTCTTTCTTTCTTTCTTTCTTTCTTTCTTTCTTTCTTTCTTTCTTTCTTTCTTCTTTCCTTCCTTCCTTCCTTTTTTCCTTCCTTTCCTTTCCTTCCCGTTGGGTCACTGGCAGCGGTGGGCCAGATTTACTTCCAGGTACGCCGGTGGTACCCCCTCTCACCGGTTCTCTAAATTTCACCAACCGGTTGTCGCGAGTAGGTGCGAACCTGCAAAAACCCACCCCTGTCATACAGATACCTTCTTTCCAGTTCTTTAGCAAGACTACGAAGCCCGCACAGCCGAGGATGTCACTGGCAAGGGGGTGGGGGGAACAGTTTATTGATCTTGCGTCTCCATTTTTGTCTTGGCAATTGTCCTGTCACTTTCACCTTTTTTTAAACAGTCCTCAACTTACGACCACAATTGAACCCAAGATTTATATTGTTAAGTGAGCCATTTGAAAAGTGAGTTTTGCCCCATTTTGCCACCTTCCTTGCCTCCGTTGTTAAATGAATCAGTGCAGTTGGTAAAGTTAGCAACCCGTTTGTTAAGTGACCCTCGTTTCCCCCTTGACTTTCCTTGTCAGAAGGTCGCAAAAGGGGACCATGTGACTCCAGGGCACCATCACCAAGATTATCAACCAGTTGCCCAGCCTCTGAATTTGGATTATGTGACCATGGGGATGCTACAAGGTCGTAACTGTGAAAAACAGTCATAAGTCATTTTTTCCAGTGCCGTTCTAACTTCAAACGGCCACTAAACAAACTGCTGTTAAGTCAATAGTTTCTGTTGATACTCTTGATATTTTATTGCAAGCCATGATAATATGCTTGCAGTGTAATAAATAAAAACAGCGACATGGCTGGTAGGGTAGAGATCTTGAGCCTCTCCAGAGAGCAGTAGTGTTCCAGCAACATCTGGGGGCTACATTTTGCCTCTCCTTGCAAAATTCCAAGTTTTCTCCATTTTCAAAATTTTCTGTATTAAAATATGATTTGTACTCCAAAACAGAGATAAAAATGAAACCAGAATTTTACCTTTTGGGCTTAATGGAAAAAGAACTGAAGAAAAAAAATGGAATTTGTTATTATATATATTGTCTGCAGCAACACTATATTGTATGCCCAAAAATGGAAGGAGCCTTCCACTCCTACCATGGCCGAAGGGCTGAGCAGAAGTTGACGGAGTGGCTGAAATGGCAAAATTGGCCACTTTGATGAAAGAAAAGAACTTCAGTACTTTTTTTAAAAACATGGAGAGGGCTTCTGAACTTCGTGCTTGATGTGGAGAAGAAGGAAACTCTGACTTTGGGTTTTACCAATTAGACTGATAGATCTTTACAGAAATGGCTTGTTCACCTGATTATGAAAAAGCAAAAAGCTGTGATTTGACGTTAGAGAATTGGAAGTCAACGCTTCTTTTTCTTTCTTATCTTTCCTCACTTCTCTTTCCCCTTTTGCCCTCCCTGCTGATTCTCTATTTGCTTTGCATTTTGTATTTTATAATGCTTTATCTTCTATATAAATAAAAATGTAACAAGAGTTTGTTCAAAACAGCTAATCTCTGAAAGTCCTGCACCGATCGCTTCCAAATTTTCACACAACGTTCTTTTCAAATACAGCACCAATGATATATAGAGATTGTGTAGATGTCACACCTGTGCCAGGAACACGCAACGGAAATGTAAAAAAATTGTAAAAAAGATAGGTAGATGGATACAGAGAGAGCAGTGGGCCACAGGTATTATGTCATTCTTTATGATATAAAATACTCTGCCCATAGGTAGGTAGGTAGGCAGCTATAGGGATAGAGAAAGTGAGGGAGACATGCGGTAGGTAGGTAGGTAGGTAGGTAGGTAGGTAGGTAGGTAGGTAGAGGGATAGAGAGAGAGAGAAATACAGTAGGTAGGTAGGTAGGTTGGGGATTATACGGTGGTTGTGTGTACGTGTTTGTGTGTGCAGGTGTAGATCTACACACAGATTGATTGGCCATTTAACCAGACTGGGCCACAGCAACACGTGGCCGGGAACGGCTAGTAACTCAATAAAAATGTTAATGGACGGAAAATTCCAGGTTTTCTGATTGTCCGTTACTGGCTGGCAGTGTTTTTTTTCTGCTGTTGTATAGGCATCAGATACATTAATCCAGAAATAAACAAATGAATAAATAAAACTGTTAACCACTTAAAAAAAAAAAAGATGTTAAATCCCTCCTGCATTGCACGTGATGCTAGATTCCTTCCTGGGGAACAGAAGCATAGACGCCTCTGCTCCTCTTGGGGTTGAGGAGCTCTGGGGGTGGATGCTGGTTGTGGACAGGCCTTTCTGGCTATGGCCTGTATCCTAATTAGCATCTCCTGGTTGCTGCCTCAGCCTCCCTGCAGTAATCGGTGGAGCTGGCTGAGGCTCGCTCGCTCGCTCTTCATTGGGTTAGCGCCGCAGAGGCTTACACGCATGTCACAGCTCTCAAAGCAGCCGTTTCCTGCAGCTGAAATGGGTGAGCTTCATAGGGGCTGCCAAATGTTGAAGCCTGCGCAGATCAGGATTTGACAGTTCACCCCATGGTTTGAAAAAGTGGGGATTCTAATCAGGTGCTGAGCGAGTTGTCTGCATTTTATTACCATGGCTGGTTTAAGATGAAGGAAAATCTCTAGCAAAGATACACCCTTCCTTCCTTCCTTCCTTCCTTCCTTCCTTCCTTCCTTCCTTCCTTCCATCCTTTCTCCCTCCCTCCTTCCCTTTCCCCCTTTCCAATTTCCCCTTTATCTTTTTTGATGATTGTTATTTGCTGCCTAAAGTTTGCCTCTTAGGTGGGCAGCCAGATAAACATTCCAAAGAAGCAAATATTATTTCAGAATATAATAAAAGGCATCCTGGCTTAGTGTAATGTGTGAGTCCAGTTGTTTTGTATGTGTGTGTGTGTATTTGTGAATGTGAATGTGGGAGGTGGACTATTAGCTGGAAAAGTAACTTGATTGTGCAACCTTCCGGTATTTGGAGCCTCTGTCTGATCTATGTCCCATCGGTGTGTGCCTCCCTCAACCCCCTGATCTGAGGAGCCTGTGCCTTGGACGTCGGTTGAGCTAGTCAGTGCAAATCCAGCCGTCATTTATTGTTTGATTTCAGCTCTGATCTGAAAGGCGGAAGCCTTCACTCCCTGTCCCGAATGGTAAGCTTCCAGTGGAGGTTATGGCTTCATTGGCTTTGCGCCTGAGTCCAAGTCCCCAGGCGTTTGAGTTGTTTTAATGCTCCACGCTTCCTCTTTCCCACCCCTCCTTCTTTGGGCGGGGAGTGGTCTTCCCTTATTTAGCTTAAGCCTCCCCTCCTCCCTTTATTGGCTGGCTTGGAAGGATCCCCCTGACTTTCCTTTTGTCTCTTTGCAAGGCAAGGGCTGAAGCTGAAGCTGGTGTGCTCAGCCTTGTAGGTCAGGCTGCTCCAGGGCAGCCTTTTTGCAAGAGATTTCTTCCTGCAGGGAAAGGAGGTTGTACCAGAGATGCCAATCAAGGCTCCTCTGCAGCCCCCCCCCCCCACGCCCGCCCGGGGAGGGTCTCTTGGATCTTTGCAGTGGGAAGCCCTGGATAACAGCACTCGCTGTAGAAACAAGAAACCCCCCTCCCCAAAAGCCTTGATTGCTGTAGGTGCCCTTAGCTGGGACCCCCTGGGTGTGGGTAGAGCAGGGCTGCCCAGACCTTCGTTGGGGCTAAAACTGAGCTAAGAGCCAATTTTATTGTCCAGTCAGGCTGGCTGGGGAATTCTGGGAGTTGAAGTCTACCAGTCTTAAGAGAGCCAACTTTGCAGAGCCCTGTCCTAGGCTACTAAGCTTACAAACAGTCACATTTGTGTAATGCACACGACTAAAAGAAACAGATAATACAGGTAGTCCTCGACTTACAACAGTTCATTTAGTGACCATTTAAAGTCACAGTGGCACTGAAAACAGGGGCTGATGACCGTTTTTCAGTTACGACCTTTGCAGCGTCCCCACGGGCGCCTGATCAAAATTCAGATGCTTAGCAGCTGACTCATATTTGTGATGGTCGCAGTGTCCCGGGGTCACGTGGCTCCCTTTTGCGACCTTCTGACAAGTGAAGTCCGTGGGGAAGCCAGTTTCCCTTAACAACCAGGCTTCTAACTGATCAGCTGCAGTGATTCACTTAACAACTGTGGCAAGAAAGGTCATAAAAGGCGGTAAGTTCTCTCTTAACACATGTCTCACTTAACAACATAAATTGTTGGCTCACTTGTGGTCGTAAGTTGAGGAGTACCTGAACCTACCTACCAGAAATCTGGGCTGAGGATCTTGCATTCCGCTTTTGAAATGAAGTCCAGAAGGAAGGAAGGAAGGTCCAGCCTCTTCTCGCCATGATCAACCTCACAAGTGTTGATGGGGTTTTCTGCCACTCTGAGGAAGGAACCTAGGAAGACTATTGTGCAGAGCTAAATACTCTGCCATTATTGTACATTTAAAAAAAAAATGTCTTCACAATTCCTCTACAAGATCCATAAAAGCTCTCAGTTCTGCTCCTCACCTTCACCCTCTGGCTGTAGTTGCTGGACTTCGCCCAGACGTTCAAGGTGGCCCCCAAGCTCCAGAGGTTGCCCGAGAGGAAATCAGGCACTCTTGACTTAGAAATTCGGATGTATAATGAATATTGTGAAAATAAAAACTGATAAGATATCCAATGTGATAATAGAAAAGCCAAAAGCTGCATAACCCTCAGTTCTTTAATTGCTGGAGAAAAGAAATGGCTTGTTCCATCATTTGTTTTATTGATTTATTCAGACATTCATCTATCTATCTATCTATCTATCTATCTATCTATCTATCTATCTATCTATCTATCTATCTATCTATCTATCTATCTATCTATCTATCTATCTATCTATCTATCTATCTATCTATCTATCTATCTATCTATCTATCTATCTATCTATCTGTAATTGTTTCACAACAACCTGTTATTAGGCCCCAATTAAGGGAGGAGACATACTGTTTCCTTTCCTGCCTGTCGGCTCATCACCAGAGACCATCTAGACCAGGGGTCCCCAACCCCCGGTCCGCGGACCGGTGCCGGTCCGCGGCTTCATAAGAACCGGGCCGCAGGGCTGGAGAGGAGGAGGAGGGAGCAGCTACCGCGGCGCACTTTCCGGGGCTTCCCGGAGGCGCCAGCATGTCAGTGAGGAGGTTACGGCTGCCTCATCCCGAGCGGACTGGCGGTCGGAGGACCCGAGCTGCGAGCTGCGGCTACTTTAAGCACCATCCGGGCGCGCCCGCCCACCTCCGTTCCAGCCGCGTGTTGCGCCCGGACGGCCTCGGCGACGCTTAAGGTAGCAGCAGCGCGGGTCCTCCGCCCGCCCACCCGTCCGCTCGCTCGCTTGCTCGTTGCGGGATAACCTCCACTCTGCTGCTTCTCGGGGGAGGGGGAGAGAATGACAGACACACGGAGCGACAGACTTAGAGAGACAGAAATAGAGAGAAAGAGAAGGAGAGAGGTAATCACACACACACACACACACACACAGTGACAGAGATGGGTGGAAGGAGGAGAGAGAGAGAGAGAGAGAGAAACAGAGAAAGAGAAAGAAAGAAAAATAGAAAAAGATGGAGGGTGAGAGGGAGGGAGTGAAGGAAAGAAGGGGGAGGGAGGAGGAAGGGATGGGTGAAAGAAGGAAGGAAGGAAGGAAGGAAGAAAGAAAGAAAGAAAGAAAGGGATGGAGGGTAGGAGGGAGGGAAGGAAAGAAGGAAGGGAGGAAGGGGGAGGGAGGCAATGGAAGGAAGGAAAGGAAAGGAAATAATCTATTTTCCTATTTCCTTCACCCTCAAGCTACCTTTTTGGTTAACCAGGTTAAAGATCTATTTTTCTCCCAGTGGTCATTTCAAAGGAATCACATCCTCTGAGTCATTTCCTGGATTCAAACCAGCATCCCAAAAGCCTTTATATATAACGAGCCTTTATATATAACGAGTGCCCATAAATCCATTTTTGCCATCTTCAGAAGACCAAAGACCAGCCAGAAATGGAAGAAAGAAAGGAAGGAAGGAAGGAAGGAAGGAAGGAAGGAAGGAAGGAAGGAAGGGCGAACTTATGACCACAATTGAGACCAAAATTTTGGTTGCTAAGCATTAAGTGAGTTTCACCACATTTTCCAAGTTGGCCACGCCCACTGGGTCACATGACAACTGAGCCACTCCCATAAAACAGGCCACACCTTTTGGCTCTCAAAAGAAATTTCAGTAGTGGTACTGTTGATATTTGGCTCTATTGACTAATAAGTTTTCCCACCACTGCCGTAGAGGGCCAAGTGAGCCGACTCCCCCCGCCCACGTGCGCATGCGCCACCTGTTCCCCCTCCACCCCCTCCTCCTCTAGGCCAGCCGGTCCGCAGAATTTTCTTTAAAATGAAACCGGTCCCTGGTGCAAAAAAGGTTGGGGACCCCTGATCTAGACGGCAAGCCAAGAATTACGTTGTGTAATTTTTTTTAGATATGTGTGTTAGTTTTATGAGCTGATCAATAAATTTAAATTTGAGAGACCAAGATAGATCTATTTCGAGTTTATTAGCTCTCATCAGTTGTCCACAGCCCACTGGGATTCGAACCAGGGCTGCAATGCATCCAAGGCAGAAGCCTAGCACTACAGCCTAACCGACTCTACCCATTGCATCAGCTAAGACAAGAGTATTTAGTATAGATAATTGTTTTCACAACTTCCTGTTAGGGAAGCTGGCTGGAGAATTCTGGGAGCTGAAGTCCTTCAGACATAAAGTTGCAAAGGTTGGAGACCCCTGGTTTACAGAATCAGTATATTACGCCCAACAATCTGGGTCCTCTTGATATATCCTCTGGTTATATCATTACTTTACATGAGAAATAGACCTTACAATGAATAAATACTTAGATTAAATAAAATAAAAACTTCACTATACCTGTCCTGATGATGGGGGGGAAAAGCAGAAAAGTACAGAAAATATCCACAGAAGACGAAACTGCAAGGGGATATGCATAGGGCAGGGATCTGCAAAGTTGGCTCTTTTAAGACTGGTGGACTTCAACTCCCAGAATTCTTCAACCAGCTGGCTGGGGAATTCTGGAAGTTGAAGTCCACCAGTCTTAAAAGAGCCAACTTTGCAGACCCCTGGCATAGGGCAACAGCTACCTGTGACTGTGGGTAGTGAGTTATGAGGGAATTGACACTGACAAGTTCTAGTTAGCGCATAAAGTACGAAACAAACGACAAATACCGGGACAAGATTTTCTCTCAAAATCACTGACTACCAAATCCGATGAGTTTCAAAGCACGTGGGTGCCCAGGTGCCACTCTCTTATATGGATGCTTCACAGGTATGGAGCACCAAGAGGTGAGCAGTGGTTAACCTCTGTGCCCTGGATAAATGTGTGGTGTTTTTTTTTTACTATTTAATGAATGTTTCCCTGGTGAAAAGATAAGATCTGGTGGTGCCAAATTGACTGACGTGGGTCTCGGTGTTTTGGGCTGTCAGTGTGGTTTGACATTCAGCTGCTCTGGGGCAGGTTTTCCTTTTTCAAATTTGGCTCCATCTCCCTCCTCCCCCTCCTGTATTTCCCTTGCATTCTAATCTTGAGCGAGGATAGATTTTATGCCAAGCTTCAGAACATTCGTTTTTCTGGTCTCCATTTATAAAGGTTTTTATCATTCAGGCTCAGCAGCTAAAACATAGTAATTGTACTGAAATCTGTCAAATAGACAAAGCTGTGATATAAAAAGAAGGGAAGAATCATAAAGAGGAACCAAAGAGAATAAAGAGAAAGAAAGGAAAAGGTTCTTTTAAGCCAGTGTGCTCGCTTTTCAGCGGTAATCGATTTTATGTAGATGAACTTATTGTATAACTAAATATTATAGCAGTCTGTTATTTTATTTTTTTGAAAAAAAGAAAACAGTATTTGCAGTCATTTAGTCAAGTCAGAATTGTAACCGTTTTAATTATGCCTTTTATTACTTTTAAATTAGATTTCCCAGGAGGGTTAATTGCCCTTTGCAATTTATCCCCGTACATCAAAATAATAATAATAATGATTCATTATTGATAATCACTAAGATTTTCAAATGTTCAAATCATGCAGTATTTCTTTGAATCTTATAATACAAGGGTTGCAATGAATAGAATATTTGTAGCTCAGAGTTGAAATGAGGGGTCCTTGGTGCTCTCTGAGCTTGCTTGTTTTTTTGTAGACGTTTCATGACCCAACTTGGTAAGCTCATCAGTGCAAAGAGGGTGGGGTTTGTTCCCTGTTTATATATGGTAGCTTGTCTGCCACTGTTGGTGGTGGAGTTTCTCTTTGGTAGTTCCTTGATTAGGGTATTGTTTTCTGCTTCATGGTTTGTCTGCAGCATTGTTTACCTCCTTTGTAGTTGCTCAATTAGTGCATGTTTTCCACACAGATAATATCTGGTGGAATGTAGTCTGAAATCCTAGGAATGAGGGGCTGTTTCCCAAAGGGCAAAGAAATTGAAATGGATGGTAGGCAAGAAGAGGGGGTAAGGTGGACCCTCCGTAGCATTTCACAGAGTATATCCATAGTTATGCTGATAGTTGCTTTAGTCTGGCAAGATTCTGTCTGTAGGTGAACAATAATAAAGAAACTACCCAGAAATAATTCCATGTATTGTTCTTGGTTCTTGCGGCCTGACACAAGCAGATATCAACACCAGATAAATGATTTGATAAATATAAGGTTGGAAGCAGTGGTGGGATTAAGGCAGTTCACACCACTTCGGGAGAACCGGTTGTTAATTTTCTGAGCAGTTTGATGATTTGGTTGTTGGAAGAAATCATTAGGGCAGGGAACCGGTTGTTAAATTATTTGAATCCCACCGCTGGTTGGAGGGACTTTAGAGATCAACTATTGCAACCCAAAGATATTGAAATCCAGTGCTACAGTATCAGATGAATTCTGTATCTATACCTTTATTTAAATGCTTCTTTTAAAGGAGAAGGCACTACCTCTGAAAGCAGAATTTGTCCATGGTTGAAACGTTAGGAAAAACTCATCCGATCGCTGGATGAAACCTACTTCCTTACATTTTAACCTCTGAACAATTATGCCCTTTGTTCTACATCTCAGACCTTCAGGTTCTTGAGAAAAACCATTGTATCTTCCCAAAGTCCAGGTTGAGCATACTCAACATCTCATTGTGGTGGTTAAGCAAGCACTATATGTATAAGCATTCCAAGGTGTTTGGGGTAGGCTTCCCTAAGGACACACCAGAGGTGGGATTCAGCAGGTTCTGACCAGTTCTGGAGAACCGATAGCGGAAATTTTGAGTAGTTTGGAGAACCAGTAAATACTACCTCTGACTGCCCCTTGCCCCCATCTATTCTCTGCCTGCGGAGTCCCAGCTGATCAAGAGGGATGGGGGATTTCGTAGTAACCTTCCCCTGGAGGGTGAAGGGAATGGGGGATTTTACAGTATCCTTCCCCTGCCACGCCCACTAAGCCACGCCCAAAGAACCGGTAGTAAAGATTTTTGAATCCCACCACTGGGACCCACCTCTGCTGTGCCAGAGTAGCTCACTTCCCAAAACATAGGCTTCAACATACAGCTTGCGGTAGCTGGATATAGTTGAGTCTTGGGAAAGCCACAGACGATGGTTGAAGAGCCCTCCAGCATAAGGTTGCGATTGATTAGGTCAGCCAGGCTTTTTGATCTGCTGTGCCACGCAAACCAAGACTTTCCGTGGTTTGTTGGATTCTTTACCTGGGACTAAGGGGGGGGGGGACAATCTGTCTGGTACAAGCCATGATGACATCACATAGAACAGGATATCATTGTGCAAAGGACATCAATTATGTAATTTGTATCAGTTGCAACAGACACAAATGATCCATATGCTCTCATATGGATCCATCCAAGATGGCGGCGCGCTTAGGCGCAGCGGCTTTGAGCTCCTGGTGTCACAGCAGACTTTTCCATCAAAAACTCGCTTTGAACCTACTGTGAATTATTGAGAAACAAACATATCAACTGGTTGTGACACATCAGTTGAAGAAAGAAAGGATTACTCGGATTTTTTTAGGACAGAAATCCTCAAGATGACGCCTAGATCTGGGTAGTGGAGAATTTTTAAAACCTAGGTTGTATCATAAACAAAGCCTTGATGAAACAATGATCGCAGATTCTTCACGAAGTTTATGTTCTGTAACGGTGGCACCATCATTATCTCTTGGGAATATACAAGGGCAACTGCAAGAATTGAAATGAAGAAGCGGAGAGCACCACCCCACCAGTAATTCCATCCTTTTCTATTGGGAAAGCTGAGAGAGAAGAAAAAATGCCAAGTGCGATTCCTCAAAGTTCATTGCAACAAGAAACAAAAAAGAAAAAGAGACGTGCTCCTCTTCCACCAACTCCTAAAATGCCAAACAGATTTGAAGAAATGGATAATAAAAGACAAAGTACAATTGATCCTTTTCAACTGTCATTTGTCGGCCATTTTATTTCAACTGTCATTTGTCGGCCTTTTCATTTGCCTGGAGAGAGATTCCTATTGTGGCTATCACTGCTTTCTGTATTCCACCTGGCGCTCAAACCAATTTCATTGTAATTTTATTATTACAATGACAATAAAGATTATTATTATTATTATTATTATTATTATTATTATTATTATTATTATTATTATTATTATTATTATTATTATTATTATTTGCACAGCAGTGTCACTTGTTCAGCCCTCTGTTATATTTATTTATTTATTTGTATACCACCTATTATTATTTTTAGAAATCATGCAAGGTGGCAAACCAATCCAACACCCCTTCCACCTCCTGTTTTCCGTACAACAATCCTATATGACAGGTTGGGCTGGGACAAGGGACTAGCCCAAAGTCACCCAATTGTCTTTCATACCTAAGGAGGCACTAGAACTCGCCACCCTCTGAGGATTGGCTTCCATGGCTAAGGTTGAACTGGAACTCAACCTAATTTCTAGCCTTTTAGAAGATGGTCATGTTTTGCAGACTGATTGGACTGGCACAAATTATCTTTTCTTCTTCTTCATGAAGGCTTGAATTTCATGCCACTTTCTGCACTCTGGAGGTCTCTGGGTCTCTGCACTACAACCTTCACACTTCTGAAATCAAGAAATCCAACGGCATAAATCAAGATAACTACCATTATGTTACATATTGGTCGAAGTAAGGAAAGCAAGAAAATAGAAATTATAGGCCTATCCTCAAAATGAAAACTCCTTGAAAGTAGCTTACAAAGAACTCTTTCATTGTTTTATCACCCCAGTTACCCTTGGCCCAGTTAGTTGGGCCAAGAAGGACCCAATCTGGCTAGAATGAGCTTTCGAGACTGAGAATGGATTCACCTGAACTCAGGTTGAAGTGGGATGTCATACTTGCTCTCTTAGAAGGCGGTTGGCTCTTCGGTGGTTGCAATCATGGACTGACTTGTTCTTCTTCTGAGATGAAGCCCTCTTCCTGGGTCTTTGAGGTCTATTTCCAATCTCCTAATACATTTGATTAGCCCTGTTTCTAATCTGCTTCTATTGGTTTCAACACTGATGTTCTTGGTGGAACAGGAAGCTTGGAATTTGGCCTTTGCATGCATTCAAAAGTAGCAACATTTTTGGGCGCACAAGTTGTTTAATCTTTTTCTCATTAAGAAAATTGTATCATTAATTTTATGCATCACAACTCCAGGTGTTTTCATAGGAAACAATTGAAAATCTGCGAAAGCTCATTTATTGCATTTTGCGGCAGGGAAAATGTGGTTGTGAGACTTCTTTTAAAACATGGATGCTAATTGAATCTAATATTCATTCTCCTCGTTTGCCTTTGCCCAGAAAGGAATGGCAAGAGATTGCCTCGCATGGCACAGCAGCTAAGATTGCAAATTAGATATCCTTGTTTTAAATTCATATCCACAATGATCTGCCAGTAGCTGCTGAATCTATTCCACCCGACATTCTTCCTTGGAGTGAAGAGAGGCTTATGAGGCCTTGTGGCAAGCAGGATCCGATCCAGAAAGGAATGTCATTAAGAATCGGTTTGGTTTTGAGTGCAGGAGGCTGGTGCCTCTCTCAGAATGGTTCCCATGGGAGTTTTGTCCATTGATAAGATGCCTCCCATGATTGGCATGGCCAGTCACCCATTTACCAGATGGTTACCAATCCTCCCAGGGCTTCTTTGGCTTTCCTGGCATTATCTTTGTAGAGGACATCCCTGGGGGAGGATGCTAGAAGCCGGCTGGATCTGGTGGGTGGGGAGACCGATGGGCACCAAGGCAGGATCTGGGCACAAGTGTCACCATGGCTAACTTTGATATGTGTGATCAAGATGACAACATTGAACTCACTGGACCAAGCTCTCTTTCACAGTTATAAATAGATTTCTGCTGCATCGAGAGCATCCAGGGAGCTTTCCAGAGTGCAAGGGAAATGAGCTGAGAAAATTAGTCTCATCTTGGAGACAAGATAAACAGGGGAAAGGAAGGTCGGGGGGGCAGTGGTCTTGTCTCTTCAGCATGACAGGGTTAATCAAAGTCCTTAGGTATGTTTGTGTGAAGTGTGTGTGTGTGTGTGTGTGTGTTTTCCAGTACAGTTCAGCCACACTGCCAACATTTCACCTGCATTTTTCCTTGCACCAATCATTGTTTGTATAAAAAGGCTGGAATTAAAAGACCAGGTTTGCCCAAAACACAAGCTTATGGTCAAATGGGTGGGGTAGCATTTGAGCTCATTGGTTGCAGAATCCCAGCTATTGTCTGAACAAGCGTGAAAGCAAACCAGCATAACCATCACCAGAGCAGCTGTGGCTTTGTTAACTTGAATTTACTGTGTTGTGGGACGTAGCCAAAACGTAGGCCCTAGGTTTAAAAAGATTGTGCAAACATTGCTAGCGAGAAAAATGGTGTAATAAAACCACAAGTAGGAAGGCTTGATCCTATTTGGAATCGGGACACGAGGTTTTGAGGCCCTGGGAAGTGAAAGGAAACTGAGCAAGTGAAAAGCAAAAATTAGGATCTTCTGCTCCTATTTTATTCCAAATCAAGCATAAACCAAAATAAGGAAAGAGTAAATATTTTGAGCATTTCCTTATTTTCTGGAAAGAAGAAAATAAGGAAATCAGTCTCTTTCTGCTGTCTGAGTCACCAACCTACCACCTTCCTCTTGCGTAAACTTTCAGCGGCAAAAATCAAAACCAGGAAGGTGTGGAAGGGTTTCTTCTCCTGGGGGCCCAAGGGGGTGTCATTGTCACTTCCTGAGAAATGACCCAGATATGATGCCTGTAGCTGTATTACTGAAATAGCTGGGGATGTGCAATGTCAAGTCTAGCTTTCCAGAACCCAGGGGGCTCCTGGATAGGGTTACGAAGCAGCCTCTTGCTGTCTTTCAAACTTGATGATAAGTTCCTAGCTTTGCTCACAAAGAACTGGGAGATCTCAGGAAGCTGCTTGACAGCCAAGAACCTGAAGAATGGCTTGTCCTCCCCCCCCCCCCCCCATCAATCCCAGAAGTTGCTCAGATTAGCTTGGCCAGCTCTTCCTTTGAGCGCTTGTTCTGAGGAACTTGGAGAAGATCCCTTATCTCATGGGTCTCAGTGTCTTGCAGATCTTCCCCATCGATGAGGTTGCACTGTTGGTGATCTTTCAGATTTGTCTGCTATGGATTGAAAGTTTGCAGCAAATGAAGAGCTGACTATCCCAGGCTACCACATTTTTCCCACCGCATTCCGTGTACAGGATTTGATGTCTCCAAGGATTGCTACCAATTTTTCATTGCCATTTGTGATGCTGTGTTGCTTACGGGGAGAGAAGTTAATTTAATGAGATCCAGCATAGTCTTCAGTGTGGTAGGACTTGAAAGTTCCTATCAGATCATGGTACTTACGTTTTCATGCATGCACCAGATGGTGGATGCCTCTGAGATACAGGCAGTCCTTGGCTTACAACCACAATTGAGCTCAAAATGTATGTTGCTGAGTGAGAAATTTGTTAAATGAGTTTTACCCCATTTTACCACCTTTCTTGCCACAGTTGTTAAGTGAATCCCTGCAGTTGTTAAACTAGTAACACATTTGTTAAGTGAATCTGGTTTTCCCATTGACTTTGCTTGTGAGAAAGTTGCAAAAATGGATCATGTGACCCTGGAACTCTACAACCGTCATAAGTATGAACTAGTTATCAAGCATCCAAATGTAAATCAGATGGTCATATATGCTGCAATGGTCATAAGTGTGAAAAATGGTCCTAAGTCACTTTTTCAGTGCAGTTGTAACTTGAAACGGTCACTAAACAAACTGCTGTAAGTCAAGTCTAGATGCCCAAACTTGCAGAGATCCCAACCCATTTATTATGGGTAGCTAATAAATGTCTCTATTTATCGACTGTGGACGCTGTGGATAAGGAAACTGGGAACAACCATTCTCAGCTGTATTGTGGAAGGGCCTGGAGTCACAATTTGTCTTTTCCCTTCCCCTTTTTAAAGGAAAATCATTGAAACACAGCATGGACCCCCAGACGCTGTTCTTGGAATCACTTGTCAGGGTAATAGCAACATTTTAAACAGTGACTGCCGTGACAATTAAACCCTAAAATGCAAATCAGGAAGCATTTCATTAAAATGCTGAATGCATTGAAGTCAAGGAACGCTAAGTTTGAAAAGAGCAGTCATGTGGAGGGTACAGTGACTCTCTTGGTGGCTCCTCCGTCTTTGGTGAGGATTCTTTGAGGAGACCCCACAGGGGACGCTCGCTCGGTGGGGTTTGTGCTTCTTGATTTCCTGGATCTCTTACTGCTCTTACTCCACCCCCACCCCCCACCCCCTCCTCAAAGCAGAGATCTAAATTAAAAGCAAGGGTTTTCTTTTGCAAAATTCCATCCAATCTTGAAACTGGTTTGTCATGTAAATTGGGTGGGACAGGGCTACTTTCTGAGAAACACCAACTCAAGAATGGTTGTGATTGCACAGAATGAGGGACCCCCCTTGGAGCTTAGCATCCTTTGTCTCTCTGGAGCTGCCATTACAGGGTTTCCAGCTTTTGGATAGGAGTGTGAAGGGAAAGAGTGGAAAAAGTAGAGTTTCACAATGAACGTTGACATTGCTGGGTTAAAGGCGTCTTACAACCCATACTTTTGGTGTGTTGCAGAAGGTGCCTTCAGATAAACTCCATTAATTTTGTTGCAAATTTGAAATGCTAGCATCCCCTAGGAAAAATACTTTTCTATATACTTCTTCATGCCCTTTCCTTACCCTCCTTCCCTTCTTGGTACTTCCCAGCTCTCCTTTACTAACTCTATTCATGTTGGATGAGATAATGAAAGCTTCAATGTGAGAAGAGGCACCAGGGAGGCTAAACATAGATACTATGATTGTAAAATTGTCCAGTTGTGGAATTACAAATGCACTGTGGAGCCACCCTCTTGGATTACCACAGTGGTTGTTTGGAAACTTCTTCCATCTTGGTAGACAAGCTTTTTTCCTTCTGCAGCTTTCCTTGTGCTCGACTGAAGGTTCTTGGGACACCAAAGAGACCCTGCCATGACCTCGGCTGAGTGGCAACCACACCCCAGATTCCTCAGCAATAAAATGACTCTTTACTTCATGTTTTGTGGAGAAGACGTCTGCGTTTCTGGAACCTGAACCCAAATATGTTTACTGAATTATGGAGAAAAATCTACCTATCTCTATCTGCCTTTTTGGTCAGGAAGCTCAAACTCTTGCTGGCTGTTACAAACAGGACAGAGTTAATTTCTTAGTTAGGATTTCATGAGCCATTTTATCTGGATAAAGAATCTATTGGTCTACCTCAGTCAGGATTTTGTGCATTTTTCTTCATGGAAGAACAGCATCTGTGCCCTATGCGCATCCTTGAGTCAAAGCGTGCTTATGTTAAGACTTGAAGGCCAGGATACTTTTTGGGACCGGAAGATTTATACTACCAGCCTGGCTCATGAAATGGGGATGATGACATCTAAGGTTTAACAAAATAACAGAAGGCTCCTTGGAGGTCTTCTAGTTCAATCCCAGGCTGAAGCAGGAAACCCATTTTAGACAAATGGCTGTCCAGTCTCTTTTTAAAAGCTTCCAATATTGGAGCCCCCACAACGTCTGAAGGCAAGCCGTTCCATTGGTTAATTGTTCTTAAAGTTAGGACATCTCTCCTTAGTTCTAGGTTTGCTGTGGTTTGCTGTGTGGCATTCCAGTAGAGACCCTTTCATGATGGAATGCCCTTCCAGTTCAGCTTAAAAAAGACGGTATGATGTCTTCTTTCAAATCGTAGCTGCTACCAGCCAATGGAAGCTCTGCTCCCTTTAACGTACACGCAATGAGTGTGATGCACACTTAGAAAAGCATGGACCTTCCCCTGCTTCTGCTGTTTTGAAGCCCACTCCTGTCACTGCAGATGCTCCTGAAAAGAACCTGCCTGGATTTTAGTTGTTGTGTCATTTAGTCTTTCTGTTAAATTTCATATACAAGAAAAGTCTTTTTCTGCATCTTTCTAGGACCAACATAGGACTTAACTTGAGTATTTGGACTACAACCCCCATGATCTAGAGAATTCAAGGTGGCCTGCCTTTGTTCAGTGACTTGTTGCATGTGGTTATTCGGATATTAATAGATTGCAGCTTGGTGTCCTTTGCACATTTCGTGCGTGAGTCATTCCTGGCACTTACACAAATCACAATAGTTCAGGTGCTTCTCAGGCAATATGTTTAAAAGCGCAGTAATCACATCCGCCAAAGAAAAGATCACTTTGATGTTCCTTGCGCACACAAGCATTTAATTTCTTCAAGGAATGAAACCTTTTCTCCATCACTTTGGAAGACAGGAAACAAGCCATCAAAGAGGAGTTTTTTTTCAAAAGGACGTTCTCACCGACTTCTATCATGATGTATCTTCCTAATGATTTTCCCTCTCAGCAATAAACTTATATTCCCAGGGTTTCCATTAGTCTACAGAAGGGGTCCCCAACCTTTGCAACTTTAAGTCTGAAGGACTTCAGCTCCCAGAATTCTCCAGCCAGCAAAGCTGGCTGGAGAATTCTGGGAGCTGAAGTCCTTCAGACTTAAAATTGCAAAGGTTGGGGACCCCTGGTCTACAGGATGCAGGGAGTCCATCCGCCAAACACTTATTTGAGGGGAGTTTTAAGTGTGTATTTATCAATTGGAAGGCAACAATCTTTGTGTTCCTTTTCTTTGCAGCACAAATAATGGGACTGTCTAAGTCTGTGATGGCGAACCTATGGCACACATGCCACAGGTGGCCCACGGAGCCATTTGTCAGGGCACGTAAGGCTGACTTCAGCCTTCTTTTGAGGCCATTTTATGCCCTCCAGAGGCTTCAGGGAAGCCTCCTGAAGGCCCCTGAAGCCTCCAAAATGCAAAAAACTGGCCCTATGGGCAAACCAGAACTTCGGGAACAGACTTACGGTTTGCTTGTAAGACCGCTTTTCGCCCTTTCGAGCCTTCAGGGGCCTTCAAGAGGCTTCCCTGAAGGCTCTGGAGGGCAAATAATGGTACTACAAAACAAACCAGAAGCCACTTCCGGTTTGCTCGTAGGGCCAATTTTTGCCCTCCGGCTGATTTTCGACCTCCGGAGCCTTCAGGGGGCTTCCCTGGAGGCTCCAGAGGGCACAAAATGACCCTATG
This sequence comes from Rhabdophis nuchalis, assembly GCA_039707465.1. Classification (NCBI taxonomy): domain Eukaryota; kingdom Metazoa; phylum Chordata; class Lepidosauria; order Squamata; family Natricidae; genus Rhabdophis; species Rhabdophis nuchalis. Next base: position 3,899,809 of record CM077657.1, on the reverse strand, counting down.
GCCAACCCGAAGTCACCATTCCTGAACTTCCGGGTTCCCCATAGGTCCCTTTTCCCCCTCTGGAAGCTTTAGGGAAGCTGAGGCGTCCAGAGGGCGTCCGGGGGAAGCTGTTTTCACCCTCCCCAGGCTCCTAGAAAGCCTCTGGAGTCTGGAGAAGGCAAAAAAAACCCACCCATGGCAAAAGTGTGTGTGTGTGGGGGTGTTGTTGCTGATTGCACAAATGCGCTGAGTGGGGTGTCACACGCATAGCATTATGGGTGTGACATGCTGGCGCACGACCCCCCCTGTGCTCCCCCTGCAGCCAAAAAGTGTTTGCCATCACTGATCTAAGCGGTTTAAAATAAAATACAACTCTCTTTGATCTATGTGTGTCTGCTTGGGCATTCCAATGGATTGCTAGTGTATCATGAATAATAATTAAATTTAATGTGGGTTGAGCACAAAACATTCATTAGGAACTGAAGCTGCCTTTCCTGTCTTAGACGTAAACCAATCTGCTTGGTTGATAATGGAGGCTTGAAGGTGGCCTAGATAGGCAGATAGAACTGGGTTGCCGTGTCCCCCCACTGGTTGGGATGAATCATTAGGCTTCAACGTTTATGCTCTTGGCCAGTGTGTAAATGAGCTAATTACAGTTTGTTCAGAAAGTGATGACAAGCTAAAAGCTAAAAGGGAGTAATGCTTGATGAAGTTTTCTATGGAGATTCTCTAGTCATCCAGGCCATGGTGGTCCCAAAGGTGCTTTTTGCAAAAGAGAACTGCACTTTCTTAATTTTTCATTTGAAGATATTTCGCTTCTCATCCAAGAAGCTTCTTCTGGGTGTAGCCTGCTTATGTTATGCTCGCAAATCTTAATATTGTAGCTAGCATAATTAGGGGCCACTGGTTTTCTTGACCATAGTTTCTGCCATAGTATGTGCCTGGCTGATTTGACCTTGCATGGTTGGGGTGCTCCAGATTCCTTCAGTCAAACAATGTCATCTACCAGGATACCAGAAATGCACTTTTCTCCATAGCCATGTTTGCCTGAGGAATGAGGTTCCCCCTGAGTCCTGAATGGCCCCTCACTCTGTTGTTGCTCGGAAGAAGAGAGAAAACCTGGCTCTTCACCAGGTCTTTGGCAAGAGTGAGTCCATTTCCTTCATTCCATAGGACCTGTCATGCTTACTATCTTTTATGCTTGATGATGGTGCTGGTGGTGGTGATGACAATGGCCAACAGTAGAGATATGCCCTGAAGAATGACTTGCTCAGAACTATAAGGAGATTGCTGTAAATCAGAGGTGGGTTCCTACTGGTTCGACTCAGTTCGGCCGAACCGGTAGTGGTTTGGCAGCCAGGGTTGCTGGAACCGGCAGCAACCTAGGCCTGCCACGCCCCCGAACCGGTTCTCCTATGGGGCGGCCATCTTGAGTTTTGGTTCTGCACATGCGCAGAGCAATTGTAATTGCACACATATAATTGTTTTTCTTTTTAAAAACATTATGCACAGACCTATTTTTGTGTAAATGCACACACGTGCGCACCGAACCAGCAGTAAAGCCAGGAGCAACCCACCCCTGCTCTAAATGTGTCCTGCCCAAGGAATCAAGAATAACGCATAGTGTTATTTCTGAGTAACTTTATTGTCATTCACCTACAAACAGAATCTTGTCAGACTAAAGTAATTATCTGCCATAGCAATAGCATTTGCGCTTATATACTACCCCCTAGTACTGTATTTTATAGCGCTCTCTCGGAGGTTTACAGTCTAAAGCATTATTTGCATATTGCCCCCAACAATCTGAGTCCTCCTTTTACTGACCTGGGAAGAATAGAAGTCTGTATCAACTTTGAGCCGGTTAGGATTAAAATCCTGATTTTGATGCTTGTTTCTTGGTCTGGCTAAAAGAATGGGTGACCCTCCAGAATAAGAGGCTACTTACAAAGTCATGAATTAACATTCAGATGGCGTGGTTATTTATGGTATGAACAAATTAAAGTAAATGTTGATTTTAACAATTGTTTTGTTAGACGTGCCATTCTAAGAGCTTGGAATAAATATAAAATATGGGTTTTAAGAGGATACCTCTTTGGGTGTGTCCCCCCCCCCACCCACCCCCACCCCCAAGGAAGCTTTATTTAAAGAATAGAAATGATGGCGAAGCTGGACTGGTGGACTTATGGTAAAATAATGTTTAACTTTGGTGATCCTATCTTCAAGTGTAAAGAAGAGCTACAATCAGAAGGACGTGTCTGCCACTGGTTTACATATTTACAACTGAAAGAAAGATTTAAACCAGGGAAAAAGAGCTGTGGGTTTGGTTCTCTTAAAATGAATTGGAAAGCCTATTGTGTGGCAGTGATGAACACGTTGCTAGGGTCTACAAAAGGTTATTGAGTTTGAATCCAGAAAGTGAATGCGTAAGCATCCTATGATTCAGTGGGCAAGGAACTTTGGATATAATGTATAGCTTGAACCATGGGAGAATATGTGGACAACAGGTTTGAAATTTACATGATATTACAATTTAAAAGAAAGCATTTATAAGAAGATGTATTGTTGGTATTTAACATCAGATAAACTATCAAGAATGTATAAAAGTATTTCAAATAAATGTTGGAAATGCAAATGTAAAGAAGAGGCCTTTTATCGTTTATGGTAGACGTGTGATAAAGCAAAGAAATATGAGAGTAGGATTCCTACTCTAGTACAGAAGATCCTTGGAATGAATATAAAAATAAAACCAGAAACTTTTCTTTTGGGTTTAACGGAAAAAGACTTGGGGGGGAAAATTGGAAGGATCAAAACCCTGGCAGTGAGCAGAGTGTTTGTCTGCACCACTGCCTTCTAACCACTGCGCCACCAAGACCATAACTATAGATTTACTCTGTGAATTGCTAGGGAAGGTGCGACGGTGCTCTCTTCCTGCCCACCAGACATTCCCAGCTCTGCTGCCTCTGTGACCTCCCTCCTGAAACTCCGGACCACCTTCCACCACGAAATGGCTGGAGTTGGGTTGTGCACATGCTTTCCTCTGTTGACAGGTCAGATTGTTATGGCAAAATCAGTCAACTACTTCAGGGGTCTGCAAAGTCGGCTCTTTTAAGACTGGTGGACTTCAACTCCCAGAGTTCCCCAGCCAGCATAGCTGGCTAGGGAATTCTGGGAGTTGAAGTCCACCAGTCTTAAAAGAGCCGACTTTGCAGACCCCTGAACTAGTGTGTTGCCAAGAAAAGGCCACGCATTGACATTCAACAGATAGGAAAAAGGGCCCTAGAGAGGTTGCAACACCACTCTGTTTTCCAGGAAGAGCATGATGTGGGAGATCAGCTGGTCTTAGGCACCTCTTTATAGGGCTTAAAGGAGCATGTGACTTCCCTGGGCCTTGTGGTGCTGGCAGTGCGCAGCTTTTGAGGTCAGCTGCCAAAAATCGCACAGCTAAGTCAGTGGAATCCCCTGTCACCCGGTTGTGTAGCAAAGTATCGTTTTTGTGTGTGTATGTATATTGTCTATGTATAGTTGTTGTATTTCAAATATGTATACCGGTAATTACATTCTTTTGTAATCTGCTTTAGGGATTATTTGCTCCAAGGAAAAGAAATAAACCTTTTAAAACATCTGTATTGAAACAACAAGTGTAAATTACAACATAAGTTACTGTATTTTGACACGCTTGCTTGCTTAAACAAATTAATTGACTTTCTCCTTTTGTGAACTAATACAATTAGCTTTTAAAACAATAAAAAAATACCAGATCTCATCCATTTGAGGAGCTTTACAGGAGAGAATCTGATTATGTGGATGGAAACTTTTGCTTCAGGAGGCCGCAATGTTTGGTCTTTGAATTCAGATGATTGGCCTGCATTTTGCCTCTACTGCTTTATTAAGTAAATGGAAGAACATATATACAGTATATATATTTGTAGATTTTCATGGGTGTAGGTATGCTGGTCTGGTTGTATTCAGGTCTTTTCCCATGTAAGATTGAGATTGTCTTGGCAACATTTCGTCGAGGTCTCACTCGCCATCTTCAGGCTGGCGTTTTCAGCTTCGGAACTGCCGTATTTCTATAAATCTTGGTGGGGTGTGGGGTGGGGTGCTGGCTTTGTTGCTGTGAGTGAGTTGATTGGCTGTGTAGTTGTACCATGATTGGTAGATTGGTGCTGATTGGTGCTGGCTGTGTGTTCATTGTTCTTTTGTATTGTGGTGGGTGGGGCTCATTTGTTGGCTAGTGCTGGTCTGGAAGACGGGAGGTATTGTCATGTTTGTTCATGTTGTGGGGGTGTTTCTCTATTTCGATGGCTTCCATAATTATTCTCTAGTTGAATGGTTCAGTTTTGGAGATTTTGTGTCACCAGAGACCATCTAGACGAAAGCTATTAGTTTTGTTATGTCTTTTTTTTTTACATGTGTGTTAGATTTTTGAGCTGATAAATAAATAAACAAGGGAGACTAGGATAGATCTATTACTCTGGTGATGAGCCAAAAGACAGAAAAGGAAAGCAGTATGCTTCCTCCCTTAATTGGGGATTACCAGGGTGTTGTGACACGCACACACACACAGACACACAATATTATATAAGCTGTTGTAAAAAAAAAACCAGCTAAACAATGAACAAATACCAAAGTATGGGTGGAGGGGAATAGTGACTGGGAAATAAACACACACATACACACAAATATATATTTGATTATGTGTGCAATTGTACACATTCATATACAATATTTCTACTCAGAGTGACATTTGTACAGAAGATAATCTATTAGGAAAACATTGTTAATATAGCTAATAAATGGTGACCAGAACGGAATAAATTTACCCTTCATTGTAGGGTTTGTCGAGTCTCTTTGTTGTGTTAATTTCAGCCAGAATAATTTCCTGCACATTAAATACCACTGATTCAATAAAAGATGCAGTTTCATTTTCCTGTGTTTTACGATAACAAACTTAGCAACTAACAGCAGGGACTGAATTCGTTTCTTACACTGGAGCAATTTATATGCCTCAGGAAATATGGACAATAAACCAATAGCAGGATTTTGATTAAAAATTATTGGGCAATTTTCCCAATTTCTTAAAAAAATTCTTTTTAGCAAATGTTTGACTCATGGGCATTCCACCAAAAATGATAATGCTGATCATTTTGCCTGCAACGCTGCCAGCTCAAGCAAGCATGGTTGGCATTCACGGGGTGTAATTTTAAGAGGCTGGAGTGCCACCTATGGATTACCTTCAGGTTCAGTTCTTCATCACCTGCTGAATGCGATTTAAAAGAAAATTCTGCTTACAAAAAGTTCCACCGAAAACCTTCAGGGCCCATTCTCTGAGGGCATTTATGGCTTCCAAGAGAACCTTTTGTGCTTCACATAACAGTTCCTTGATTTTAAATGAAACAGTTCGCTCTTCTTTCAAATGCCATTAATAGCCTTGATGGATGAGATCTGGATAATTTATGAAGGATTAAATTTAACTCTTTTGAGCCCAAGGGGGAAGTTGTAGCCAGGGCTTTTGCAAAACACGTTTCCCAGCCACAAGATTGTCCATGGGGAGTTAGTCTAATCCTATACGAAGATGTGTCTTCCCATTCCTTTTACTGGACAAATTTATCCCCATTTCTTAGAAAGAGGCTAAACGAGGAAGAGAGAAGGAAGAAATGAGGTGAAGATTTTCCCCACTTTTAAAATAATAATTTGGATTGCAAACAGTATAAACTTTAGACGTATTTCTGAATGAGGAGAGGAACGTGAGCACTCTTTACTAAGGGAGGCCATATAGGTAGTCCTCAACTTACAACAGTTCATTTAGTGACCATTCAAAATTACAACGGCATTGAAAAAAGTGACTTATGACCCTTTTTCACACTTACAACCATTGCAGTATCCCCATGGTCACGTGATCAAAATTCAGGTGCTGGGCAATTGGTTCATATTTATGACGGTTGCAGGGTCCTTGGGTCACAGCTCTTGTGACCTTCTGACAAGCAAAGTCAATGGGGAAGCCAGATTCACTGTATTCTAACTTAACAACTGCAATGTTTCACTTAACAACTGTTGCGAGAAAGATCACAAAGTGGGGCAAAACTCACTTAACAAACGTTTCACTTAGCAATATAAATGTTGGGCTCAGTTGTGGTCATAAGTCGAGGACTGTCTGTATTTTATATTGGCTGTCCAACTCCAGTGGACTCTTGAGTGGTAAACGTAACAACAGCAACAACTATAAAGTCCACAGGAAGCCCGGACTAAAATGCTCTAATAACAAAACCCACAAAGCGAAACGAGCCATTAAATACATAACAAACATCAACTCAGGCCTGGGACCAAAGCCAGATTTTATTACACTGTTTGGACAAATCAGAGCAGCTGAAATAAAGTCTCAACTGTTCTGTTGTGGAGAAGATCGGCAAGCCAAAACGTGTCTGTGTGGGGGAACTTGTGAACTCCACAGGGCTAGAAAAGCATGGCTTGGAAGACCAAGGGAAAGAGAAGGGAAAGAGGAGAGGAAGGGCAGATTGGTGAATTCCGAGAAATCCCCGTAAAGGAGACCTGGATTATCACCAGAGACGTTGAGATGATGGGCAGCTGTCCATACATGGTCTGTGGGTGGACCTGATTTAATGACACATGTCACTGACAGAAGGCACCAAATAATACCTTGAAATTTGGTAGCCTAAAGTGCTGGTAGTCATTGACCTACAACCACAGCTGAGCTCAAAATTTCCACTGTTAAGCCCATAATTATCAAGTGAGTTTTGCTCCATTTTACAACCTTTCTTGCTACAATTTGTTAAGATAATCACTGCAGTCATTAAGTTAATCACACAGTTGTTAAGTGGATCTGATTTCTCCATTGACTTGGCTGGTCAGAAGTCACAAAAGATGATCACAAGGTCTGCAACCATCATAAATACAGGTCAGTGGTTTTCGAACATCCAAATCACATGACCACAGGATGTACGAGTGTGAGAAGCCACCCTGAATCAATTTTTTTAGGACTACTGAAACTTCAAAGAGTCGCTGAACAAATAGTTGTAAGGGCTACCTGTCCCATCTTGGTTCTGGTGTATCTTGTACAACTGACTAACCCAGGCTTTCAAATCATTGGGTTCATATTTGAAGCAATTGAAGAGTGAGCTGCTTTTCATATGCAGAACCCTAAAGTAGGCAATGCACAGAGGAGCATTTGAAACAAAAACAGAATTTCAAGAAGAATGATGGTTTTAAATGAAGCTTTAAAGATTCTACCAGGCAGCGATAATGAAAGACAATGCCCTGTCTTAAATTCTATTTTAATTTTGCACGGAAGAGACACATAATCCCATTTCCCAGTTAGTGTCACGTCTATGTAATGATTACTCCTAAATAGCTAAATCCTTCTAGATTAACATGAAGACCTGCAATTTCTCAAATCTATTTCTGAGATTTTTTACGGAAGTTAATTAATATCATAGTTTGTCTAGATCAGGGGTCCCCAACCTTGGCCACTTTTAAGACGTGTGGACTTCAACTCCCAGAATTCTCCAATTGGCTGTCTGGACTCTGGGGAATTCTGGAAGTTGAAGTCCACACGTCTTAAAAGTGGCCAAGGTTGGGGACCCCTGATCTAGGCAATCTGTCATATTTATTGACCATCCACCTCTGGATTAATACGCTCAGTTCTTTTGTGCTTAAATGTTCTGACATACCTCTTGATTTAAAAAACAAGTATACAACGAGGGGAAATGTGTTAGAAATGGGTAGCTAAATATAAGAAGCAGAAAGCAGGTGTGTTGACATGAATAAAATATATTTTACAAATGCATGTTAAGACATTACCATTATTAAGACAGACTTTCATATTATTTTGTAAACAAGGACAGTTTTGAGGGAGAAGGTTGGTGGAGGTACTTAGAATTCCAAGGATGGATTGTTGGTGGTCTCACAAAATGGCAGCCGTGAATCAGCCTGAGAACCACGGAGCATTCATCGCAAGATAAATGAACTTGTTCCCCATCGCGTTAGCCTTTTTCTCTGGACCAGAGACTAAAATTGATCTGCAACGATCTAAGCAGGACATAGTCAATGGCAGTTAGGAATAAGGTAGTCCTTGACTTACAATGGTTCACTTAGTGACCTAAGTTACAATGGCACTGAAAAAAGTGACTTATGACCGTTTTTCACACTTAACAACTGTTGCAACATCTCCCTGGTCACATGATCAAAATTTGGATGGCAACTGACTCGTATTTGTAACGGTTGCAATCCTGGGAGGGTGAGGGTGGTCATGTGACCACCTTTTGCAACTTTCTGTCACGCAAAAGCCAGATTCACTTAACAACCATGTTACTAACTTAACAACTGCAGTGATTCGTTTAACAATTGCGGCAAGAAAAATCGTAAAATGGGATAAAATAAACTTGACAACTGTCTTGTTTAGTGATGGAAATTTTGGACTCAACATGGTCGTAAGTTGAGGACTACCTGTAATAAATTTGATTTCTCTAAGAGCACCACTGAATCTGGACATTAAGTAAAATGAACTTATTGTTTCAATCAGTCTTTCTGCCTTGGAGGGAGGTGGATACAGTTGAAAGGTGAACACGATGGAACCCATAAACACATCTGGCCAATTCCTGGTTTATGACTTAGCATTATATAAACTCAGCCAACTGTAGCTTGCTCAGGAAACGGTGGTTAAAGAAATTATACATTGGCTCTTGAAGCCAAGCGTGTTGTTGTGCTATTTGTCAAAATTGGACCATGGCCATATCAAAATAGACCATGTGGCAAGTCTATTGCTTCCAGTTTGGTGGTTGAAGTACGATGTTGTATCCGCCAGAAACATTACTGGTTTTGATGGACTGTATATTAAATTGTTTTTTAAAGAGATTTTAGCAGCCACAGAAATTACTGTGCTTAAGACAGAAAGGGTGTGCGCTTTTACCTAACAATGTTGGTTATTTATCTTGTCAAAATAAATACCTGCTGCTGGTTTTTTTACACAACACAATCGATTATAGTAGTGAGCCAACTAAGGAAGGTACAATTTTAGTGATTATGGTTTTTTTTTACAGCTGGGTATTATTTTTCTTTTATGTAAGATGCCAAAATAACTACCTGCTTCATGCATTTGCAGAATGTATGCATGATGTAGCTCCTTAGAAATATTACCTATGTTCTCATTTAAACTCAACTGTTCTTCATTAATCTGGATTATATTCTTTACATATTTATTTTGTTTTGTATTTTCTCTTTCTTTTTGTATTGATTTTATTGAAATTTCTGTGATTGTTGTGTGCTTCCCAGAATCACTGAGAATCAGCTAGCATGCAAGATTAATAACTTATTACTAAATTATGCTGGTGATGCTCTTTTTAGGTTTAAACATTTTTAAAATAATAGTTTTAGAAATGTCAAGTTTAAGACACCTTGGTTTTAAAAGATGACATCCACAATCTTTAGTAATGCATGGTGGAAACTTATGAATATAACATTAGGTGTCCGGTAAAGACACAGTGAACTTATGCACACCAGGATATCATTGTGCAAATTTTATGACATCTGTAATTTGTATCATTTGACATCAGATATCCATGACATTATTCTCCATGATGTCTCCATGACTGCCAATGCTGACCCACCCTTTAGCCTTTGCGGGTAGACTGTATATTAGCTACATGCCTTAGATTAAATCATAGTTTGTCCAATCATAATTTATTGAATTAAATATAATTAGCTGGATTGGGGGGAAAAAGACCTTAAAGATAGAAAGTAAAATGTGTGACCTTTCGATCTAAATGCCTGGATAGGAGTCTTCCTTTTTCCTCTAAAATGTTGGGTGATGGTCACGCAAGTAGCAGGGAAATTGGGAAAGATGCAGCTAAGCATGCATAGTTGGTTCCAACGGTCTGTTTAGTGTTTATAGCAATGTTTCCCAACCTCAAGCATGGCTGGCTGGGGAATTCTGGGAGCTGGAGTCCACCCCTCTTAAAGTTGCCAAGGTTGAGAAATACCAGTTTATAGGAATGATCCTGGTCTCCTGCTTCCCATTTCAGCCACACTGAACTGAGACCTTATATGATGTTGCAAGGTTATATATATGTGTGTTTGCATTTTCCTGCACCACCAAACACGCCCCTTAATGCTGTCAGCCAGGCTGGGAAACACGTAGTTTGCTAGGAAAGGGCCCATTACAGACCTGGTCATTAGTTGCTTGCATCATGGAACAGATGTTTTGTCATGTGAGTTGGAACAGCTGTTCATGGCTGCTTTGTGGCAACCTGGCTGGTTTTCCATCTTGTGCCCAAAATGGGAGGCCCTGGCTGGACAACACCCCTTCGTGAAGGATGGTGCAACCAAAGCTTTGAAAAACTAACTATGGTAATTATCTTAATTTAAGGGTACCTGAAAGAGAAACTGAATTCCACCCCCCACAACGCCCCGAAGAGAAAGATCAAAAATGCAGCTCCTAATTGAGCAAACATGTTCAAATTAAATATTTGAATAATCACACATGAAAATTGGATAATGCTGAGGAGAGAATAAACAAGGGGAGGGGAGCAAACGCCAACCTGGTCCTGGCAGGGAAGAAATCACAAAACATTAATTAGCAGTAAGAGTATATTTTGAGCCATTTTGATATTCAATTAGCTGTAATTAAATACTCACCAAATAAAAAAAAAATGGGTCGTAGATTATATAAATAGAATGAGACGTCCACTAGTTGTAACAATGGTTGGCTGTCTTTGAGGGTTTTGAACGTTTTCACCAAGCTAATCCATTTCTACTCCGTTTCCTCCCCAAATGTGGTTCCAATGGTGCATTTCACTGAACTGAAGCAGTTTTTGGAAGAAGGTTCGATAAACTCTCTCCTGGCCACCTGCCTCTCTCAAAAGTCTTTCTGATGGGTCAAATGAGTAGCCATCAAGTCTATTATCCTGTGCATTCAGGAAGGAAGCATCATGAAGGGAAGGAGGATGAGTGAGATTCCGGTGAGCTGATTTTCTTTCTTTTAAGGTTGCAGAGGAACAGCCAGGAAGGCCAAGAGCTCCTAAGTCGAAGGGCTTCTGTAGCACCTACAAAGATGCTAGAGGTGTTCAAGCTAATCCTGCAGAAAGATGTTCAGAAATATTGTCCTGGACATGAATGCTCCAAGGAAAAGGTGCATGTCCAAGATAACAAGTTCCGCTCACAGATTTCAAACATGTGCAAAATGGGCTGAAACTAACATTGTTTGTTTGTTTGTTTGTTTATTTGATAAATAAATAAATCAAGGCAGTGAACAAACCTAATATTCCTTCCTCCTCCTATTTTCCCCACAACCTTTGAGCTGGGTTGGCTGAAAGAGAGTGACAGGCCCAAAATCACCCAACTGCCTTTTCATGGCTAAGATGGGATGAGAATGTGTAAAACTTTGTATACGCAAGGAGACCTACTTGCCTGAGAAGGAGGAAGCCCCCTGGGTAGATGTTCCAAATCTCATAATGGCGGGTGAAATTCACCAAGCCATGGAGAATGCGAGTATTTGCAATCCAGGCCCATAAATGCACTACACTTTTATTTATATATCCCAAGTTTATTATTTTTACAAAGTAACTCAAGGCAGCAAACATATCCAATAGAACAGGGGTCTCCAACCTTTGCAACTTTAAGTCTGAAGGACTTCAGCAAAGCTGGCTGGAGAATTCTGGAAGCTGAAGTCCTTCAGTCTTAAAGTTGCAAAGGTTGGAGACCCCTGCAATAGAAGGTCCTTCTACTGTCCCCACAACAGCCACCTGTGAGGTGCATTGGGCTGAGAGAGTGACAGGCCCATGGTCACCCACTTGGCTTTCATAGTTAAGATGGGACAAGAAATATCTGAGGAAAGGCTTACGTGGAGTAAAGGGTAGCCTAAGGAAAGCATTTCTCCTGATGGGCTTACCTGGAGGGACCTTGAGTGAAGACAAGGAAAAGTCTTAAGTTTTAAAATTCTCCACTCTAAACTGTCTTGATTCTTTGGGTGAGCTTGACTTTTAGAAATGTTTGTGATCTCCCTGAATGCTGGTTTTTCTATGGATACGACTGGTAGTTGCTTGCTGGGTTCTCCCTAACCCAGATGAGCAAGCCACCATTCTCTCTCTGTCTGTAACCTGTTATGCTTATTTTGTGGGCCTGGCTTTCAGTAGTCAACACCTAAAGACACCGAAATGATCTAGCCCCATTTGAACAACTCTGGTGTGTTGTGTGAATCTAGACTCTGAATGGTTATCTTTTCTAAATTATCCGTATCTTGGTTGATTTGCTCTTATTAAACATGCTAAGAAATCCTCTTTGCTTTCTTTTTTTGAAGATGTAGAACTGCCCATTGTAATGTTGCTGCTATTGTGATGGTATATACAGACTGAGACATCAGTGGTGCTCTTTCCTTTCCAGATGAGCAATGTTCGTACAAGCACCAGAAAAAAGAAAGTCAAGGATAATCAGCAGAACAGCCTGGAGGGAGGAGATAAAAGAATGCCACCAGATGTAAGGAGGGCATCCTTCTCCCACCAAGATTTTGGAGAATAGAAGCCCACTTGTCAGAGCAGGCCACAATCCTTCAGAGTGGTGAATATCTCCAGGGAGTCGGTGTTTATTCTGTCTGTGATAGCAGGAGGGATTTTTCTCCGAGCAAAAGAACATGGTAGAAGGTGGTTTTGTAGTTGAATGTGGCAGTTGCTTCTGCTAGCTGCTTCAAAGAAATCTGTTTAGGTGTTATAGGTGGTACCTTGCTCAACAGTAGCAACTGTGAGAGGGATCTTGGAGTCCTAGTGGACAACCATTTAGAAGCCAGCCGTGTGCAGCAGCTGCCAAAAAAGCCAACACAGTTCTAGGCTGCATCAACAGAGGGATAGAATCAAGATCACATGAAGTGTTAATACCACTTTATAAGGCCTTGGGAAGGCCACACTTGGATTACTGCATTCAGTTTTGGTCGCCACGATGTAGAAAAGATGTGGAGACTCTAGAAAGAGTGCAGAGAAGAGCTACCAAGAAGATTAGGGGACTGGAGGATAAAACATATAAAGAACGGTTGCAGGAACTGGGTATGTCTAGTTTAATAAAAAGAAGGACTAGGGGAGACATGATAGCAGTGTCCAGAGGACAGGCTCTCTGCCTTGCTAATTACTGATAAGTTCTTACTTCCTGCTCTCCAAAACAGGGACTACAGTTAAAGACAAACTCTGTAAAGTAGAAGTACAGGAATAAAATGTTAAACAGGAAACTTGTGTGCTTAATAAGCTTTGGGGAGATGGGGAGCTTGGCCAAGTTCAAAAGAGAAGACACTTCTTGGTCCCTTTGACTCAGTCATGTGCTTCTATGTGTTCTTTGTGCTGGTGATTAGGACCGCCAATATCTCATTTTATGTGGAAGAAATACTTGTGTGTTGCATATGGCCTCTGCATTAGCTTTCTGTACAGGTGGGCCTCAACTTACATCCATTTGGTTAGTGACCGTTCAAAGTTACAACAACTGAAAACAGTGGCTTTTGACTATTTTTCACGCTTTTGACCATTGGCCCCATGGTTATGTGATCAAAATTCAGATACTTGCAACTGACTCACATTTATGACGGTTGCAGTGTCCCTGGGTCATGTGATCACCATTTGTGACCTCTGACAAGCGAAGTCAGATTCAGTTAACCGTGTTACTAACTCAACAACTGCAGTGATTCACTTAACAACTGTAGCAAGAAAGGTTGTAAAATGGGGCAAAACTCACTTAACAACTGTTGCTTAGTAATAGAAACGTGCTCAATTGTAGTCATAAGTCGTGACAGAAATCAGTGAGCAACACCAACTTATGACTCACACTTTCATTTATGTGTTTGCTCCTCTTGCAGCTTGGCAGTAAGGGGTGGGGATGGAATGCAAGCAACCGTTAGCTTCCGTGGGGCATTGCTGGCATCTCAAGGCCACACTGAGCAGATATCCCAGCTTAGCTGGCTTTTCCCATAACAAAATGAACAGAAGTGATTGGTGGATGTCTTGGACTCTGGGTGGCCCTTAGGGAAAAGAGAGAATTAAATATGCTTGTTTTTGTGCAGGAAACCCAGAGCTGGTTTTGCTTCTTCTGTGCCAATGTGGTTTTTTCCAGTAAAGTTTTATATTCTTGGTAAAATAATGTCCCGGGAGTTTCTTTTTCTGGATTCACCAACTGGACAGTTGACAACGATGTAATGCCATTGATTTTCTGTTCATATCCCATAACCCTATGTCCCAATAAAAATAGGGAAAAATCATCATGGTTTGGCTAGAGACATTTTCTAGCCTGATAGCTAGTTAGGTATGAAATGAAGAGGATGTGGTGGCCTAGCAGGTAAGACGTTGGGCTTCTTGACCAGAAGCTTGACAGTTCGAGACCCAAGCACCGTGTGAAGAGGTTCCTTCCCCAGCTCCTGCCAACCTAGCAGTCTGAAAGCATGCAAATGTGAGTTAGTCAATAGGGACCACTTTGATGGGAAGGTAACAGTGTGTGCCTTAGTGTTATAGCATGGGTCCCCAAGCATGGCAACATTAAGACTTGTGGACTTCAACTCCCAAAATTCTCCAGCCAGCTATGTTGGCTGGAGAATTCTGGGAGTTGGAAGTCCAGAAGTCTTAACATTGCCACGTCATGCTGGCCACATGACCATGGAGATGCCTTTGGACAATGCTTGCTCCCTCAGCTAGGAAATGGAGATGAGCACTTGGGTCAGATACCACTGGACAGAGCAAACCTTTATGAAATACCTTGGGATTCTCAAAGGCAGATGTGTGAGTGGGGGGAGAGGGGGGGCGTTTGCCTTCACTCAAGTATTGCAAACCACAGTGGTTAGTTCAGCTCTCTAATGAGCCCACAAAGCTGGACTGCAGGTTTTGTCAGTAGATTCTGCCAAAGCTCAGCCCCTCTTTTGCAGGCCTCTTCTTCCTCCCGTGGGGCTGGCAGTTAGATTCCGATCTGGACTTGGAGCATCAAGTCCACTAATCAATACAGCTGACATCCTGTCCATCGAGGACTCCTCTTATCTCCAGGTTATTTCTTTTCCCCTACATTGCACGTCTTACAACCCAGATAAGATCTTCATCACATCATCTCAATGCAAAGCTAAAGAAGATTCCTTAGGTTCACAGCTGCGCTAATAACAATCAGGAAACATTTTAACCATTCAAAGGAACCCACAGCCAAGGCCCTTGCATTATATATATATATATAAAGAGACCAGGATGGATCCATTTCAGGCTTATTAGCCTTCTTCAGCTGGGCCATACTCCTTCTACTGGGATTTGAACTGGTGCTTTCCAGCATATGAGACAGTTCTCATCTGTCTTATATATATCTGACATATATATATGTCTTTGGTTGTTCGGGTTTTCTCCCGCGTAGAATTGGAAGTATCTTCACGACGTTTCGATGAAGTCTCATTCATCATCTTCAGGTTGGTGCTTCCGGCTTGGTGCTTCCAGGAGCAATGTGAGATCTCAGCCGGTTCCTCTTTTTAACTGCCAGTGGGGGTGTGACCTGATTGGGTGGGAGCTTGGCTGCATTCTGATTGGGTGGAGGTGTGTTCTGATTGGTAGGGGGTTTGGCTGTGCTCTGATTGGATGGGAGCCTAACCGGCTCTCACCATTGCATCAGCTAAGACAGGAGTATTTAGTATAGATAATTGTTTTCACAACTTCCTGTTAGGGCCCCATTAAGGGAGGAGACATACTGTTTCCCTCTCTGCCTTTCGGCTCATCACCGAAATAGATCTATCTTGGTCTCTCAAATTTAAATTTATTGATCAGCTCATAAAAACTAACACACACACACACACACATACATACATACATACATACATACATAGATACATACATACATCTCTTCGATATTCATCCAAGTTTCATAATTATTTCATATTATTTCATCACGTCAAATATATTTATAAACTATCTTTTTCATGCCTTCCTTAATTAATTATAATTGTATTAAATGCCCTTCATTTTAAAACATACCCATAAAACTTAGAACATAGCCACATGTTAGCATCGTATTTGCTAATTCTACTATCCTCCAAAATCTTTATTCCCTGTAGCCTATTTTAACCAAACATCAATAATATTTACTCATCTCCTTTGATAAATACTATTCAGTATTCATTTCCAATTACCACTTATAACTATGCATATATATATAATCTAGTGGCTAAAAAAAATCTGCCTCACATCTAATACTTTCCTAGTTCGAATCGCAGTAAGGATATGGCTAGCTGATGAGAGCTAAAAAGTTTGAAATAGATCTATCCTAGTCTCCCTGATTTATTTATTGATCAGCTCAAAAACCTAAGACACAAGCATGTGTGTGTGTGTGTGTGTGTGTGTGTGTGTGTGTGTGTGTGACGTTTTTGAGCTGATCAATAAATAAGTCAGGGAGACTAGTATAGATCTATTTCGAGCTTTTTAGCTCTCATCAGCTAGCCATACCCTTACTGGGATTCGAACCGGGGCTGTAGGGTAAGGGTAAGGGTATGGCTAGCTGATGAGAGCTAAAAAGCTCGAAATAGATCTATACTAGTCTCCCTGATTTATTTATTGATCAGCTCATAAAACTAACACACATATTAAAAAATTAACACAACGGAACTCATGGCTTTCTGTCTAGATGGTCTCTGGTGATGAGCTGAAAGGCAGAAAAGGAAACAGTATGTCTCCTCCCTTAATTGGGGCCCTAGCAGGGTGTTGTGGAACAATTGTATATGTATATGTATACGTATACGTATATACACACACACACATTTATTACCATTTTCGATTACTTATCTATGTCTATTATCACTAAATTTCCCTAATCTCAATCTCAAGGCCCTTGCATTTCAATGCGGATGCTTTAGTTAGAATAAGGACACGGAGAGGGAAAGAGATGGGTAATGTTTGGGCTTAAAAAGGATTCCTTTGTCTAGAAGCATTTCTGAGATTTGGTGCGACTAGAGAGCCGGATTCTTGAAACTGCTCTTTGTTTACAAAACTCTTAAGACTCGGGGCTGGCAGCCATTTTCAATTTGTGATCCTGTTCCTGGCAAGCAAACTGTGGATTTATTTCTGCTTGTCCTAAACAGCTTGCTGGGGGGAAAAAGCATAATTATTTGGGAATGCTTTGAAAAAGAAAACATACAGAAACGGCTTAAAACATAGTCGGTTTATATATTACATAATAAATATCCTTAAGATGTTTTGACTTCTCTTTCTTATCCCAGGATCTTTACGTAAAATAATAGAGAACTGAATTAAAGAGTGAAGTTTGCTGTACAAAGAGCCTAGCTGGAGGTTTCATCCAGCAAGCATTCCATGGGGTCTCTCTGGAGCCGTGCGCCTCTTCAGGGACACCCGAGTGTGTGAAAAGGAAATTATCACGTCCTTGTCCTTTGGTAGAGAAGGTGGTTCATTTGCCGTTGTGTTGACAATGATTATGTTTTCAAATACGCATTCTACATTTCATCCCAAGCTGGAAATATGTCCCATGAGTGTGCACCAAATTTCTCCATGTACAATAACAACTTTTACTGTTGTCCTCTGTGTTGCAAGAATGCCTCTAATTTTTATAGCCTTATAAGTCTGTTTTTCTTCCATTCCACACAGATGTGCATTGTGCTTCAGTTGTAACATCTGGGTTAAACTGCCAGTTGAATTCAAACAAATCAATGAATCAGTTTTGTTAGCCCAATGCCATGGCCAGCACTGCTGGAATAATGCCTCAAATCTTCATTTTGTCTTTACTGCCAATGGAAAAGCAAAATAGCCAGGGACTTTCCCCAAAGCTGTAACCTCTAGACCTGAAGTAGGTTTTGAGAGTTTCTTTTGAAAAGCTGCTTTTGATTTGTGATCTTTAGGGGATCAGCCAGACAGAGGTGAGCTTGGTTGTCATGCTCAGCCAACATTCTCCAACATGCTTTCCTTGTGCTGTGTTAGGATAACATGGTGCAGGAACTGGGTATGTCTAGTCTAGTGAAAAGAAGGACCAGGGGAGACGTGATAGCAGTCTTCCAATATTTGAGGGGCTCCTACAAAATTGAGGGTGTGTGGGTCAAATTATTTTCCAAAGCAGCTGACGGCAAGAGAAGAAGCAATGGATGGAAACTAATCAAGGAGAGAAGCAACCTGGAATTAAGGAGAAACTTCCTGACAGTGAGAACAATTAACCAGTGGAATATCTTGCCTTTAGAAGTTGTGGGTGCTTCATCATTGGAGGCTTTTAAGAAGACTGGACAACAATTTGTCTAAAATTATGTTGTGTTTCCTGCTTCAGGTAGTTGGACTATGGATTTGACATAGCTGTCTAGTCTAGTGTCCCACAGAAATTAACAAATCTTGGAGGATGACAAAGGCTGAGCCTGCACTTTCCAGGGTGGCTGGAGAGGCTTATGGGTTCCCTGGGGAGGATGGACCAGGATGGGCGGAGGCAAATTCTTGTGTTGTCTCTGCCCAGTCTCATAGTAGCCTCCATGTTCTCATTATTTTGGCTTCATATTTGCTACGTTCTCTGAGTAACCAGAGGTGCTTGAAGGATGTAGTCAAGAGGTGGCAGCTGTGATGGTGTGATCCAAATTCTGTCCCCTTTTTTTTACACAAACTGTGTGTGCGATGCATGTTAAAAACAAGTGGAGCTTTGGTTGTGGGCACCATCTTGATTCATTTGCCTACCCCCTGTGGAGACTCCTGAGGGGAAAAGAGGAGTAATTTGCCTCCCTCTTTCACAGGACTCTTGAGAAATGGTGTGGATTGGGAACAAACACCCAAGTATGTAAGAAAAGGGGAGAGGAGGAGGAGGAGGAGGAGGAAGAGGACAATGATGACAGCTATGGGGTCCCTTGGTGCTCTGTAAGCTTGGCTGTTTACTTGCAGATGTTTCATTACCCAATTATTTGATATCAGTGCTAGAAGGGAGGAGGAGGAGGAGGAAGAGGAGGGTGACTATGGGGTTCTTGATGCTCTCTGAGCTCAGCTCTTTATTGTATTACCTAACTATGTAACAACATCAGTGCTAGAAGGGAGCGGAGGAGGGGGACCCAACTGAAGCCTTGGACCAGCACATGTAAACAGCTTTTGGGTCAAACTGTCTTCATGGAGTGGGTGTGTACCTGCACATATTGTGTGTGTGTGGTAGTATCTTTTAAAAAAGCAATTGGATCTTTTCAGAAGAAAAGAATGGCTCCAAAAATGTTAATTTAATTTACTCCAGCTCAGTTGGGCAGCTGTTCCATGTCACTCTGCTCCTCTTTCCTCGGCTCCTGCTGGTTTGTCAGGACAAGCCTTGAGTTGCGCCTTGGATTTATATTTAACTGGGAGATGGCAGACGAGTCTTTGAATCCTTTCCCAACCTCCCCATTTTGCCTCAACCAGTTCCTGGAACTCAGAGAGGGTCTTCCTGCTGTTCGTTGTGCCCCTGTCCCCACAGTGACCCTCTCACAGCCCTCCTGCCCTGGAAAGAGGCCTGGGCCCCGGGGGGAGAAGCTGCCCTTTGCCCCTTGAAGCTGCCAGCCTTCCTGCCTCGAAAGCCGCCTGGACAATGGGGGGCTGAGAGGCAGCTTCACACTTGTCGGCTTCCATCTGCCTCTTAAGAGCCAGGGAAGCCACCCAGGCTGGGGGGGGGGCATCAAACCTCCCACCCACCCAACCACCCACAAGCAGAAGCACAGGAAGGTGAAACGCTGAGCTTCCAGAGGTTGGGCCTGTGAGAGAAGCCATTTTCTTTCCACCTCTTTTGCAGAAACACACTGTCAGTTTGTGAACCATTTCTATGAATACTATCAAACTGCCGTAGAGAGAGAGGGGAATTCCAAACATACCCGTGGTCAAAAAGGAATCTCAAACTGGCCTGTGAATGCGCATGTCTAAACTACCACCTCTCATTGGCTGTGATTGATGATGAAGGCTGAAGGGAGGACAGTAATGCGGGCAAAGTTCAGAAGCAGATAAAGAAAGCAAAAAAGATGGCTGCAAACAAGAAACACCTAATGAGGAATGCCTAATGAAGCTGTTAATAAATCACTGCTTTTTGTATTACAGTATCGGTTGCTTATTATGAAGCAGGCATCGTTAGGGTACTTGATACACAGTGTGACATGGTGGCTGCACAATATAGGGCAGTGGTCTTATACGCTGTCCTAAATCCAGCCCACGCTGTCCCCTCAGAAGAGTGAGGACTACAACAACCCCAACTCAAAGGTCAGTTGGGAATTCTGGGAGCTGGAGCCCTTTGTGCCCTTCTGTTACTCAGCTAAACACGAGACACATTTTAACCCACAAGCTACCAACCCAAAATTGTCTCCTGCTGGAAAAGGCTTGTTTTTCTTTCCACGGTGCATGTGAAACTCTCTTTTGGCTTGTTTGGTGCTGAAAAGCTGCAGGCAAGGTGTGCTGTGCTTGGGCTGTCACTCCCTGTCACCCCTTGTTGCCATTGTGGGCTCCCTTTGACCCTCCTGGGCTTGAATGGAAGGAGAGAAACCATCCATGGCGGAGAGAGGCCTCCACCCAGAAGCCCTGGTGACACTATGGTTAGAATGCAGCCTTGCAGGCTGACTCTGCCTTCTGCTGCCAGCAGTTCCATCCTGACTGGCTCAAGGTTGACTCATCCTTCCGTCCTTCCATCCTTCCGAGGTTTGGTAAAACGAGAACCCGGATTGTTGGGGGCAAGAGGCTGACTCTGTAAACAGCTTAGAGAGGGCTATAAAGCGGTATATTCATCTAAGTGCTATTGCTGTTGCTAAGCCAGGATGGTCACATGTCTCCTTGGCCACCTGATAACTTAGTGTGAGCATCTCACCCGTGACCACATCAAGACAATTTTATGCACTGGAGGGGAAATTAAAGTAGTACATTCGCCTCCTCTCTGAAAGGCCACAGCGAAGAAGCCAAAGAACATTTCTGTGCAACTTGAATCAATCCTTTTGTCTCCTTCTCTCTGCTCTTCTTTAAAGCTTCAGCTCAAGAGCAGCTCTTGCCACCTTCCTGCCTTGGTTTGTCTTAATTGGGTTACTCCTTCTCCAGGGAGGAGCCCATAGATGCCCTCATGTGGAGATCCAACTGAACCCTGCAATTCAGAGTCAGCTCCTGAAGGTTTGGGAGCTGGGTTCACCCAAGTGCTGACGCCAAAATGCTTTGATTTGAGGCACTTTTTAGTGCAAAATGGGGTGCCCCAATGGCTTTGAGGCTGTTCCAGGGCCCAGCTCTATTTGGAGATTTGGGTACAATCAAAACACCTGATAAGAACCAGTGGGGTGTAGCCGTTTGGTTTTTAGACTAGGGAAAAGGAGATTCAGGTTCAAGGCTAAGCCACAAACCACCTTCTGCAATACTCATTGATGCTCAATCCAAATAAAAGAAGCAGCATTATAGTTTTGTGCAAGCAATCAAAGAATGGAGGAAAGATTTCCTTGAGAGTTCCTTCTCATGATAAAAATGTGTTTTTACAGGCCAAGTTAAAACACTTAATTATTTCCTTGTGTGAGAAATTAATTAGTATCGTTTAGAGCATTAATACCATCTGTTTTAATAGCATTCTTTCAATGCATAACATGTTCCTACGGATTGCACTTTGGTTGGGTTTGGGTTGAATATTCAAATTGAGATTATAAAATACAGCAGATTACATCAAATGCATAGATTAAATTCTGGGCACATGGAAATAAATGATACAGACAGAAACATCATGTAGCTTTAAAAAATCTAGCCAATAATCTGCCTGGCACCAAACATGAACCTATTCTAATGCCCAGATAAGTAAACTCAAAATGTCTTGCCTGATAATTACCTTTTTCTTTGCAGTTATATTTCCAAATACTCTGCCACAAGTAGGACCACTCCTGGGTAGACTCAGAGTAACAGAGCAACAGAGTTGGAAGGGACCTTGGAGGTCTTCTCATCCAACCCCCTGGTCAAGTAGGAAACCTACAACATTTCAGACAAATGGTTATCCAGCTTCTTCTTAAAAGCCCCCATGTTGGAGCACCCACAACCTCTGGTAGCAACTGGTTGATAGTTCTCACTGTCAGGAAATTTCTCCTTAGTTCTAGGTTGGTTCTCTCTTCATTCAGTTTCCATCTGTTGCTTCTTGTCTTGTCTTCTGGTGCTTTGGAGAATAGGTTGATCCCCTCTTCTTTGTAGCAGTCCTTCAAATATTGGAACATTGCTGTCATGTCGCCCCTAGCCTCTGGTCTCTGTACTTTCCATTATATTTTTCAGAATATTTTTTATGCCTTGACTTTCTGTTTGTTTGTTTTATTTATTTCTTACTTGGCATATAATGCAGGGATCACACAACTTTGTCAGGGGGCAAATACCTTCACACATTCTAAAAATAGTATTTAAATAAAAATGTAAAGAATGGTAACTATTAAAAAAAAAACAATGGGTGTTTGTATGTCGTATAACTTTGGTTTTATGTAACCTTTAAAAATGCAGAGTCTCCCGTTAAGTGCTTTTGCCAACTGTATTTCTCTTGCAACCATGAGGATATTAAACTCCCATTCCATCATCTTCAGGAATGCCAAATGGGGATGGTTTTAAAAGAGGGATTGGTATTTAAAGAGTGATGTCCTAGGCTTCAAAATCCACCCATCGACCACTAGAAATGAAGACACTGGAGATAAAATGGACAATTTAAAGGTTCTAAATGGTCTTATTTGTGTTTTTAATTTGCCTGTGCCCCGCCTCGAGTCCCTTTGGGGAGAGAGAGCGGGATATAAAATTAAATTATTATTATTATTATTATTAAATAGAAGTAGCACTATTTTTTTCCTATGAAATAAAATTTATTTTGTGATGAAGCTCAGTTTTGTATTTAGGTCTCTCTCTCTCTCTCTCTGTGTGTGTGTCTCTGTCTCTCTCCCTCCCTCCCTCCCTCTTTCTCCCTCTTTCTCTTTCTCCCCTCCCCCAGTCTGTGTTTAAAGCATTTTGGTTTCCCAAAGTAAATAATAGATGGAAGAAGCTAAAGGGATGGGCAGCTTTTTCTCCCCTCAAACTGACAATTCAGTTTGTGCAGCTTCTTGACTCTTCCCTCCACCTTTTTTCACCAAGTGGCTAGAAAAAAAGCTCACCTTGAAGAACCTGGGCTTGCAAAAGATGCTGGAGTCCTACTGTTCTCTGTTCTGGTCCAACCTGGAGAAGTAAAGTCATTCCAGTCCAGTCAACCTCCTTCTCCATCTCCGCCCCTTTGGAGGCAGGAGAAAGAGCTGCAGGAAGGGCAGGAGAGAGCTGCAGGAATGGAAGGAGAGAAACCATCCATGGCGGAGAGAGGCCTCCACCCAGAAGCCCTGGTGACACTATGGTTAGAATGCAGCCTTGCAGGCTGACTCTGCCTTCTGCTGCCAGCAGTTCCATCCTGACTGGCTCAAGGTTGACTCATCCTTCCGTCCTTCCATCCTTCCGAGGTTTGGTAAAACGAGAACCCGGATTGTTGGGGGCAAGAGGCTGACTCTGTAAACAGCTTAGAGAGGGCTATAAAGCGGTATATTCATCTAAGTGCTATTGCTGTTGCTAAGCCAGGATGGTCACATGTCTCCTTGGCCACCTGATAACTTAGTGCGAGCATCTCACCCGTGACCACATCAAGACAATTTTATGCACTGGAGGGGAAATTAAAGTAGTACATTCGCCTCCTCTCTGAAAGGCCACCCAGAGGTCCAGTGCCAGGCCACAAACAGACCAAGAGCCACTCTTATTACACTGGGAACAGCCATCTTTCCTGGTTTACCAGCTGACCTTTGATCCACAGTTGCTGAGTGATAATTAAAAAAAGCAGGTCTAATACTTTAAGTGGTACACAGAGGATGCAAAGATGATGCCATTCAGGAAGCTCTCTTTGGTAGATGCTCAGGTTTGCTTTTGCTTTCTATCCAGAGTCTGGAAAGCAGGATTGTCCTCAAATAATTATCTCCTCTACTGGGATCAGCCAAATGGGAAGGCTATGGTAACATGAGGGACATTTGAGTCATTGCTTGCTGCTGCTGCTGTTATCCATTCTGTCATATCCGACACTTGTCAGTTCTTCTGGCCAGGTCTCTCCATATCTTCTGATCTTGCACTACTTCTTTGAGTTGTTCTATGCTCTGGCTGATGCCAGTTTTGATGGTGTCCAGCCATGGTGTTCTTTACTAGCCCGGTTTCCTTTTACTCCTAACACTTCCCAACATAATTGCTTTCTCCACTGAATTCCTCCACATGACATGGCCAAAGTAAGTGGAACATCTTTTGGGATGTTTGCCTTCCAGTGACATGACTGGTGTTATACGTTCCAGTACTTGCTTGTTAGTCACCTTTGCTGTCTGAGGAAAACGCAGGAGCCTTCTCCAGCACCACAGCTCAAATGAATTGATTTTCTTCCAGTCTTGCTTGAGTCGTAGCTAGGCATGGCCTTCAACAATAGGGGTAAAAACTCTTCTTAATGCCTTTTGGTTCTGTGAACTATATTATGTGAAAGAGGCTTAAGCTCTTTAGACCATCAGTGCCCAGAAGGAAGAACATCCAAACAAGTAGAAGTAAAACTCATATCGTACCTGACTGTTATTTATAAAGACTGTGACTGATGGGAATTGTAGTTGAGAACATCAGAGGGCATCTAGCAGGAATCTGTTGTCAATTGTGGTTATTGGTAATTATGGAACTCATTTCTCCAATCAGTGTATGTATTATTCAAGGCTTCTGACATTTGTTGCAATCAGAGCTTGATTGAAAGGCCATGATTGAGAAGGTACCATTTTCTAAAAGAACTTCAGAATCGTTTATGTATAGCTGGGGTGGTGGTGGCTGGAGATGGGATCCAACACGGGCTCCAGGGCTGGCTGGGGACACCTGAAAGTTGAAGTCCACACATTTTAAAGTTGCTGAGGTTGGACTCTTCTGGTTTAGAGTGTAAAAAAATATGACAGGATATTTTCATTGTGACCAACCAAATAGTATGTTTTGCAGGATTTTTTTTTGAATAAATACAAGAGCAAAGAAATAGAGCAAAAAGCTGAATTTCTACAGAATAATGGGGTGTGTGTGTTTGTGTGTGGATCTTTGATTTAAACCATGGTATAACACTGATAGTTAAATTAATGATATTGCAGGGATGCTACACTGATAACAAAAAAGTGTATTGTCAAGGCCATGGTTTTCCCAGTTGCAACATGAGCATGAAAGCTGGACTCCCAGAAAGACTGATAAAAAAATAATCCATGCCTTTGAATTGTTGGAGTACCTTGGACAACTACAGCAATAATGTTAGCTGAAGTAAAACTATGGTAGCCAATTCACTAACAGAAGCTAAAGCTTAAATAGTGCAAAGGAAAGAGCCACTGGGGAGGGTCCTGATAATTGGGAAAGCAGAAGGCCGTTGGACAGGCTGGGAGAAACCCACATGCTGAGATCCTGTGATTGATGGCCAAATAGAAGCCTTGAAGGATTTAAGAGAAGCAGCAACTGACCATCGAGCAAATAGTTATCCATAGGTCATAACAAATTGGAGGTGGCTAAACAATAACCTTAGTATTTCTAAAGAAGCAATTTTGCAATACTTTTGAACTCTTTATGTGGTGACTCCTAGTGGAATCAGATCTCAGTATATTCCCAAATGTCTAGATTGAGTGGTAAATTATAAGGGGTGTTTCAGTTCTAGACTTTAAGTTTGCAGCTAGTTTAGAAAATGTGAAGAATATTTTGGGAATAAATTGGAATATTTTTGAACAAGAATGGCAGATAAGAAATACAGAAAAGAGCCCAGATTTAAATTGGAGTTGTCTTCAATGAATTGTAAGAATTCTTCAGAATATATAGTGTGTCTTTTTTTTAAAAAAAGATTAAAAGTAGGCTACATGTGCTAAAGTGCATAGATTGATTAGCCCTGTGGTTTCCAGTCAAACACTTGGTGGACTATTCAACTGATTCACTTTTTAATCTATAGTATTGGGCTTTGTTTATTTCTTACATTTTACTGTAGGTGGTAAATGGATTCCTGCTAAAACACGGTTGTTTCTTAACTTTTTAATAATGAGATGCATATTGTAGGAAGTTTTCTGAGGGATGAGCATTACACTTTTCAAAAGAACATTTGGTTAATGGACTGGGAAGATATTAGAAAGGGATCAAAATATTTATTTGCAAAATGAATTCTGTTATCTACTGCAGTGCAAAATCTGATGTTTTACTACCGTAGTGCTTAGGATTTGGAAGAAGACAGCTGCCAAGAGGTTTAGTCATGGATAGCGCAATATTTCATGCATGTGTCATTCCCTTTTAAAATAATCTAAATTTATGGCTGTCCCCACCGATATGGTGATGTGGGAGAGGTACTAGTTTGGTGACTATGTGGATATCTCCTCCTCCTCCTCCTCCTCCTCCTCTTCCACCACCACCACCACCACATCTCCCTCTCCTTCTCCATCACCTCCTGCTTCTTCATCATCTCTTCTTCTTCTTCCTCCTTCTCTACCTTCATCTCCTTCCCCACCACTGCTTCCTTCTCCTCCTCCTCCCCCCATCACCATCACCATTACCATCACCATCAAAAATAAATGGAATCTTTTTTGGTGGGGGAATGGATAGATTGGATCAGTTTTAGCGCATTGTATTATGTTATGTTTTCCTCCCTTAAAAGGTTGTTTTGTGCGCCTGTGTTTAATGTACACAAGCTAATCCATGTGGTCCTTGGTGGCTTCCACTTTTCTTCTGAGGGGCTTGTAGTGCTGGAAATGGCAGAGATGCAGACCCAGTGCCCTTTGTGAATAGGTTTGCATGGGTGGAAGGGAGGAAGTTTTGCTTCCCATCTGTCTCTCTCCTTCCACACCAAAAGGATCACCTCACCCGGGTTCTAATGCTGCCATGAAAGAGGGATGTGACAGGCCAGCCTTGCAGGGAGTGGAATACGTAGGATGTGGGCAAAAGGGCTTCATTGCTCCAATCAATCCGCCTTCCTTCTAGGAAAAGGAATGTTCCCACAACACATCAGAGTGTTGATCTTGTATTCATGTGTCCCTAAGGAGACTTTTACCTTTTAAACAAGTCCTGCTGCAGATCATCAGAACGGTTTGTTTGGATCGAAGGAGATCCCGTACAACACAATTTTACTTTGCACACATAATGAAGGGTCTGTGTTTGTGCCGTTGTGAAAACACCAAATCCTCCACAGAAATGTTTACATTTGGAGTCCAAATGTATTGAGTGTTTTTGGGCAAGAGGAAGAAAATAATTGGGAAAGAGTAAATTGCACTCCTGAAGTGTAATTCTTCATTCTTGGGAATATATAAATGCGTGTTTGTGTTCTTATTCCTGTCGGTGCAATTAAGAGAAAAGTTGTTCCAATAGCTACAGAAATATAAGTCTTTGTGGTACTCAAAGGCCTGAATTTATTTACAATGAAAATGCACCTAGCCTGGCATTTGAATTTTGCTTTCACACATCACAATAAACCATAGTTTGGTGACGTACACAGGTAGTCCTCAACTTAGAACAGTTCATTTAGTGACTATTCAAGGTTACAACAGTGTAAGGGACCTATGGCTGTTTTTTCTACACTTACAGCATTTCAGCATCCCTCCAGTCACATGATTAAAATTCAGATGCGCAGCAACTGATTCATATTTATGACGGTTTCAATGTCCTGGGGTCACGTGATCCCCTTTTGCGACCTTCTGACAAACAAACTCTATGGGGAAGCCAGGTTCACTTAACAACCTTGTTACTAAATGAACAACTGCAATGATTTGCTTAACAGTTGTGGCAAGCAAGGTCATAAAATGGGGCAAAACTCACTTAATATATGTTTCACTTAGCAATAGAAATTTTGGGCTCTATTGCAGTCGTACATCGAGGACTACCTGTATTTCATTGAATGAATCTCAACTGCCCAGAGTCTCAAACCATAAACCATGATTTGCATGCGGGCGCATACAGCCAAACAAATTAATGAGGTTCTGTGATTAAGTATATGAAACATACAGTTCTTGCTCTATATTATTATGGAAGCCTTTCCAGTCTTTGTTTCAGTAGCTTCACAAACTGCATGTTCAGAATTTAGAGGAAAAGAAAACCGAATGCAACCAGCCCCATTTGTAAACATGTTTTATTTATGCGATCATATTTGCCCATTAGCCATAACAAGGCTAAAATGTCAGCACAAAATAGTCTGCCAAGCGAGGCATGAATGGCTGAATGGAGAAGTTAATGTCACTTGGGCCTTTTCTCATCCCTTGGAGCTGTTTTTTTTTTTTTTTAAATCTGGATCTGGGTTAGTCTTTTGTCTAATCCCAATCTTGATTCTGTCATCTGTGGACCAAGATCTATATAGCCTCCACCCCAAACTCTCTCCGTTCTTTTAATAAAACACAGGTCGTCCTCCACTTAACAGCTACAACTGGGAACAGAATTTCCGTTGTTAAGCACGGCAGTTGAAAAGTGACTGTTGGTGCCCAATTGGTGCCATGGTTGCTAAGTGAATCACTGCAGTTGTTGAGTGAATCGCATAGTCTCTTTAAGTGAATCCAGTTTCCCTCATTGACTTTGCTTGTTGGAAACCAGCTGAGAAGGTCACAAAGGGTGATCACATGACACCAGGAAGCTGCAAAGGCTCTACAAACCCGCTAAGCGCCTGGACCACGTGACCACGGGATGTTGTGACAGCGCTAAATGGCTAAGTTATATGCGAGACCGCCTCCTGCCCCATACATCTCTTAGACCGATACGCTCCCACAGAGAGGGCCTCCTCAGGGTGCCGTCGGCTGGACAATGCCGACTAGCGACACCCAGGGGGAGAGCCTTCTCTGTGGCGGGCCCAGTCCTCTGGAACGACTTACCCCCTGAACTCCGCACCATCTCCGACCTCCGCCTCTTCCGCAAGTGTCTGAAGACACACCTATTTCACCTAGCCGGCCTAGCGTAACCTCCACACTGACCATTAGATAGTTTTTAAACTTGGGATTTTAATTTGGTTTTAGCGCAGGGTTTATTTATTAAAATAAGTATTTTAAATTTCATATATTTTATATTTTGTATGTATTTTAACATCCCTGTGCGCCGCCCTGGGTCCTAACAAGGAGAAGGGCGGGATATAAATTTAATAAAATAAAAATAAATAAATAAAATACCAGTCACTTTTTTCAGTGCCGTTGTAAGCATAATGAATAGTTGTAAGCGGAGGACTACCTGAAAGTCACTAATTCCATTCTCCAAGTTAGATCCCTTTGAGAGGAGGCAGAAGCTAATTCCCCTTCTGGTGACTTGTTTTGCTAATGTAGTCAGTGGTTTTAGGGGTGGGCCTGCCCTACTTTCTCAACATTTCCAATGTGCCCCCAGGCCCCCATCTTGGCCTATCCTGCTCAATCTTATTTATTTATTTTCTTTATTAATCAAATTTATACAGCTGCCCATCTCCCCCCGAAGGGAGTCTGGGTGATACACAACAATAAATAGAATAGCCAATCAAAACAGGTAAAAATCTAAAATCTAAAAAAATAAAATAAAAATCTAAGAGCCACAATAATAAATAACATGACATGCAGAAATACTAATTCTGGGTGAAGGGAGAATATAAAAAGCCATCGGAAGAAGTCTCCAGTTCCTGCATCCCAGGCCTGGCAGGACCCAGAAGAAGGGCCTTCTCTGGGGTGGCTCCCTCCCTTTGGAACAACATCGCTGTGGACATGAGACTGGCTCCCACTTTGACACTCTTTCCAAAGGTCCTGAGGATCTGGTTTGTCAGGGCCTGGGCAACCCAGAGTGGGATGCTGCCCATCAACTGCTCTTCTTTGACTGGTTGCTGTTGCCAGCAGGGTGGGGGAGGGTATTGTTTTATAGCCATAGCTATATACTTATATATAGACTTATATACGGCTTCACAGTCCTTTACAGCCCCCTCTAAGCAGTTGACAGAGCCAGCCCTTTGCCCCCAACAATCTGGCTCCTCATTTGACCCACCTCAGAAACCTGAGTCAACCTTGACCCAGTCAGGATCAAACTCCTGGCAGTGGGCAGAATTAGCCTGTAGTACTGCGTTCTAACCACTGCGCCACCAGGGTTTTTACACCGTGTTTCTCCTAAAACATGACCCACCCAAAAAAGAAGGCCCAGCACTGTTTTGTGCACATGTGTTAAAATCAAGCCCTACCCCTACCAAAAATTTGGCCCTATTTAAGCACATGCACGGCCAGTCTTTAAAAGAAGCGGCCCATTGGCCAGGCGTGTCGCACACTCTTTTCGGCCATGAAAGAAGCAGCCCGTTGGCCGGGTAAGATGCTTGGGGGGAAAATTAGAACACCCCTTGAAAAGAAGTCCTAGCCGTTTTTTCGGGGGTCAAAAGAAAATAAGACCCTATCATATTTTCGAAGAAACACAGATAGTTGTATGTTGGATTTTTATTTTTTTTGTAAGCTACCTAGAGTCACTAAGAATGAGTTGGTGGCCATATACATTGTCTAAGTAAATAAGTGGATGAACCAGTCAATCAATCAATCAATCAATCAATCAATCAATCAATCAATCAATCAATCAATCACCATTGCAATCCTTTTTTAAATAGATTGGGGTTGCGGGTGATGTGTGAAAGGAAGGGAGGGGACCTCTGTGCAGGCCCCAAGGCAAGGCCTCTGATGGAAATGAACCTCTGTGCCCAGTCCCTTCTTTGGCCAAGGGCATCCCAGGGCCCGTCCTCCTGTTCAAATTCCACCAGGCCAGGCGGCCTGAAGCCTTTAGGATTGGATTGGGGACCCTCTGCCAGCAGCGGCTGACGTCACAGCCTTGAACGGGCGAACAAGCAGAGTAAAGGGGCCCTTTGTGCAGGATATGAAAATGCGTGGCTAGTCGCCAGATTCCCAGCACCCATCCTGGCTGCCTCCTGTGCATTTCTCCCTCTCTCTCGGCAGCAGCTGGAGATGCCTCGAGTTTTTTATGCACAGATGTCTGAGTAGCTTTTTTATTTTAAAATTGAAAAAAATACACCTCCCCTTGTTGGATTTTAGAGCTTTGTGTTCTTCGTTTTTTAAAAGGCCCAGATGATCAGCATTTAAAAAATAAATTTTTTTTGGGCTTCCACGGCAAAACTTTAAGAGCGCGGATTAGAATGTCAGTTTTGCAAACTCTGCTGCCCGAGAAAAAAGCAGCTGTCAAAATCCAGGCCAGAGGTTGATCTCAAGGCAGCCGTTCTGAGCCATCCAGTAGCGAGAGGCTGCGTGGCTTTGGCTCCAGCGTGTTGCACAGAAGGCAGAAAAAAGGCACAAAGAGAGAAGAGAGGGAACACTTTGAAGCGGTGTTAAAATGCATGAATAGAGCCGATACCTTTCTCAAGTCAAGAGGAAAAGGCAGGCAAGTTCCCCGTCTCCAACGAGAATAAATCTTGAACTTGGGAGCAGTCTAAATTGCTGTATTGTATTTAACACCGGGAAAGAGAGAGAGAGCACGGCTGTTTCATGTGGACGGCAACTTTAGATTGTGTGGACTTCATCTCCCAGAATTCCCCAGCCAGCAGAGCTGGGGGATGCATATATGTGCCTGAAGCAGGGCTTGGGTTTATTTAGGGAGACTGAGGGGGGGCTTTACAGCATAGATAAGATTAATTTGGCATGGGTCCAGGTTACTTGAGGGACCCTCTTTCCCAGGGGTGGGTTCCTGCCAGCTTTACTGCTGGTTCGGCACGCAAAAAATGTGTGTGTGCTCATTTGCACATAAAAAGGACTGTGCATGCGCATAACGTTAGAAAAGGGGAAAAAAATAAATTTTTGCAATGAAGATTGTTCTGCGCATGTGCAGAACCAAAAATCAAGATGGCGCCCCTGCCGATAGAACCAGTTTGTGGGCGTGGCAGGCTGAGTTACTACCTGCTTGGCTGAACTGGTCCAAACCAGTAGGAAACTGTTTTGTTTGTAAAACAAAGGGAACTGGAACGCAGGCTGCAGTTAGAACGTTTATTAACAGAGATTAACAAGAACTGAGGAACTAAGCCGGAGCCACCTGACAGCTATTTATAGAGACTGCTGACAGGCAGAGAACCAATCAATGGTCTGTAGCTTTGCCGCACTTGGCAACAACGTGCGCGAGCCAATCAGCTTCCCAGGCTTCAACTCTGCCCGGCACCGGTCGCAAGTCTGGGAACTTAACAGAAACCACCTCTGCTCTCACCCCACAGGGTTTGGCCCATCTGACCCGTGCCGGCAGAAAAGGCCTCCTGTGGGCCCGTTCAGCCCGATTATTCCAGCTGTTGGGGTGCAGGAGTTGGGCCTTCTCTGCTGTGGCTCCTGCCCTCTGGAACCTCTTGGCCCCCGATATGAGGTTGGCCCCAGCCCCCCTGTCTTTTCGCAAGGGCCTAAAGATGCGACTTCATCAGTAGGTCAGCCTGGGGCCCCAGTGGGAGATCAGCCCATTGGAGGCGATTCAGTAATGACAGATTCCATCTCCCGCCGTTATCCACCTCTGTCTTCGGTTTTAATTGTAACTTTCTATGTTCTAGATGCAGGTGTAACTGTAAGCTGCCTAGAGTTACCCTGTGGTAAGATGGGTAGCCAATACAAACAAACAAACAAACGAGCAATAGCACTTATATACTTCAGAAGGATGGAAGGTAGAGTCAACCTTGAGGCAGTCAGGATCGAACTGCGAACTGCCGGCAGTCAGCAATCAGCAGAATCAGCCTGCACTGCTGCATTCTAACCCCTGTCCCACCACGGCTCAGAAATTAGAAGGCCACAAGCTCTTTCTCAGCTTTAGTCAAGGATGCTGAAGAAAAAGGCCCCCCCCCCCTTATTCCCCAGGACAATGTGCAGCCCATCAGAAGAGTGAAATCCTGCCGGCCAGCTTGGAAGACAGGTTTTCGCTTTAGCATCTGCCCGGTTTAACCCTGAGGCCACCTGAGGAGAGGAAGGGCCCAAGCTAAGCGTGGCTTAGTGGAGAAGGTGAACAAGCCGGCCCTAAGGCAAAAGGCAGCCCAGGTGGCTTCCCAAAGGAGCTGCATTGATATCTTGCCATCCTTCTGGTTCCCTGTTGGAGAACGCTGGGAGTCCACACTTCTGCACGTTGCCAAGGCTGAAAAACAGGCCCCTGTCACATCAGACCAACAATTCTGAGAGCACCGACGTCATTGGCGTTGGGGAAGAGCCGCCCATTCATGTAAAAAGGTGCCTCCAGCCAATTGGCCCAACAGGGAGGCCCATCCGCTCATCTCCGTTTGGGAACCCTTGCCAGCAAGGCATCTGCCATGATTGGGTCTTGTTCTCTGCGGCTGGACCAAATGCCTGGAGAGCCTCCAGTCGGTTATGCTGATTCGTCTACCATCCATTGAAGGGGTCCTCTTGGCTTCCCTGGGCCCATCAAGGAGACACAGTCGCAGCAGTGAGAACCCCTCTTCCCCAGCCACACCCAGGAGCTCTGATAGGAGGAGGACAGTCTCAGGATTTAACATCCCACCCCCCAGAGAAACCCTGGAGCTGTTGATTGGTTGACTGGTTATGCCACCCACAGATAGTAAAGTCACCTATGGTTGTTGCCCACATATGTGACTGAAGCAGGGTTTGGGTTTATTTAGGGAAACGGGGGGCTTTATAATCAATTTCATCGTAATTTTATTACAATATTATTACAATGACAATAAAGATTATTATTATTATTATAGCACAGATAAGATTAATTTGGCATGGGCCCAGGTTACTTGAGGGACCCTCTTGCCCAGGGGTGGGTTCCTGGGAACTTGGGAACTTTTAGAGCAGGGGTGTCCAAACTTGGGAACTTTAAGACTTGTGGACTTCAACTCCCAGAATTCCCCAGCCAGCCATGCTGTGGACTTGAAGTCCACAAGTCTTAAAGTTCCCAAGTTTGGACGCCCCTCTTTTAGAGAAAGGCAGTGTTAAGGATTATTCACTCTCCCAGCCAGGAATATCAGCTGCCCTCTTGAGGGTGGGGTTAAAAAGGAAAACGGTGACTATATGATCAGCCCCACCTCTCCTATTTTGTACTCTTCAACTTATGATCATTCATTTAGTGACCCTTGTAAGTTACAACAGCACTGAAAAAAATGACTCATGACCGTTTTTCACATGTACTACCGTTGCAGCATCCCGTGGTCACGTGATCAAAATTCAGATGTTTGGTGACTGGTTCATATTTATGACGGTTGCTCCAACACTAGAAGTTTTTAAAAAGATGTTGGATAACCATTTGTCTTAAATGGCGTAGGGTTTCCTGCCTAAGCAGGGAGTTGGACTAGAAGACCTTCAAGGTCCTTTCCATCTCTGTTTGTTGTTATTATTATTACTATTGTTCACTCCGTAGAGTCACTTGTTGAGGTGGAAAGCTTTACATGTTGATTTAATTAATTACAGAAGATGCAAGGGTAGATTAAAATGGTTAGCGGTGAAGAGCTGGTGACAACAGCAGCAACTTATTAGTTTCTTGATTTCTAAGGCTGCACATTCGCCAAGGAAGACTTTTTAGAACGGAATATTCTTTTGCAAATAGCAATAGCAGTAGCAATTAGACTTACCTACCGCTTCACAGTGCTTTACAGCCCTCTCTAAGTGGTTTAGAGTCAGCATCCCAACAAATTGGGCCCTCATTTTAACAACCTTGGAAGGATGGGAGACTGAGTCAACCTTGAGCCAGTGAGACTGGAAGTGCCAAACTGCTGGCAGCTGGCAGTCAGCAGAATTAGCCTGCAGTACTGCATTCTAACCACTGCGCCACCATGGCTCTTATGTGGAATGCTCTTAGATACCCATACTTTTTCCAAGACAGGATATTTTTTAAAAGGGAGATTGGGCGGAAATAGTTGGAAGAGCATTTGGCTGATTTCTTCTCTCATTTAAATCCAGAGATTTGGGGGGAGCATACTCATCTTGGGGATTGAGATAAACTGAATTGGCCTGGCTTGGCTTCCAGTTGCTAATCACTCTTTTTTTGTGGTCTGGTTCTCCTTTTGGGCAACTTGAGAATTGTTCACATCCGAATAAACCAGAACTGGGCAGACAAGAAAGGACTTGTGAAAAGAGGGGAGCAGCAGGATTCACAGAGCCAGACGTAGAGGCATCTGGCAGGTGAAACGGCCGTCGGTGATTGGGCAGCTGGACTCAAATTATCCCAAATTCCGCTTTATTGTGAGATCCAGACCAGTCCAATATTTGTTTCATTTTAAATTTTAAAGATTATTCTGTTATTCTTATGCTCGTTGTGCAGAAAGGCATCTGCTTCTAACATCTCCCAAGAAGTCAAGCGCTGTGCCAGCAAGCAAAACTCTCCAGGGTGGCTTTTTTCTCTCTTGTTTCCCAGGGTGTTTCCACTCCCAGCCCCCTTCTGCCTATCCCTCAGTCCTCGAGCCGTGAAATAAAAGCCAGCGAAAGTCTCCCGGATTTTTCCTAAGGCCATTTAATCTCTGTGAGAGAAATATCAGAGTTTTCCCAAGCTTGCAGACATTACAGATTTTGGAGGAGATGAAGCAATAGTATTTAGCACTTAACATAGCAGCTTTCACTGTGAATTTCAAACGGCTTTACCGATGTGATTTTACTGCTTCCTTCCCCAACAAAACAGCCATTCTTAACACCTTGTTGCAGCTGGAGAGAGGCAGAGAAGTTAAAGGTTAAATGTTCGGTCCTTGTTGGGCTGTTGAGGAACCGGTGATTGGCAACACTTTCAGGACAGGACACATCACACCACCATGTACACAACAAACCTAAATTCAGGGCCTAGATAGCTGTCACACTTTGATAGCCCTGGAAAATGGCTGTATTCCCACCTGCCTAGCAAATTCTCTGCAGCTGCAGCGGTGGGCTTCGTTCTGATCTTCGGAAGAATAACAGAATAACAGCATTGGAAGGGACCTTGGAGGTTTCTGGTCCAACATGCCGCTCAAACCCTACGTCATTTCAGATTGGTTGTCCAATTTCTATTTAAAAGCCTCCAGTGTTGGAGCACCCAGAACTTCTGGAGGCAAGTTGTTCCACTGATTAATTGTTCAAATTGCCAGGAAGTTTCTCCTTAGTTCTAGGTTGCTTCTCTCCTTGGTTAGTTTCTCTCCTTTTTCTCTTGTCCTGCCTTAAGATGCTTTGGAGACCGTTGATCTCCTCTTCTTTGTTGCAGCCCCTCAAATATTGGAGCACTGCTATCATATCACCGCTAGTCCGTCTTTTAATTAAACTAAACATACCCAATTCCTGCAACCATTCTTCATATGCCTCCAGTCCCCTAATCATCTTTGTTGCTCTTCTCTGCACTTTTTTTAGAGTCTCCACATATTTTTTAAATCGTGGCGACCAAAACCGAATGTCTTATTCCAAGTGTGGCCTTACCAAGACATTATAAAGTGGTACTAACACTTCATGCGATCTTGATTCTATCCCTCTGTTAATGTATCCTAGGATTATGTTGGCTTTTTTGGCTGCTGCATCACACCGCTGGCTCCTATTTATGTGATTGTCTATTAGGACTTGAAGATGCCTTTCACAGTTACTACTGTTAAACCAGGTACCAACAGCAGTACCTGCTGCATGCAAGCATGCCTGTGAACGAGAGACGTTTCCCTTTTATTAAAGGCAGCCTTGGTAATGTGAGGTTCAGCAAGACGGAAAGTTGATCCCCTGCTTGATTTTATGAGATGTGTAGCTGCTCTGTAGCTGTGTTGTGGGGAGGAGTGACAGGTTGTCCAACATATTTGCAGGCTGTTTGGTTTGAAGGCCACCTCGAACCTTTTTTGCTCAGCTCCTCAGGAAAAGTTTCTTGTTCCAAGCCTGCAGCATTTGGGATGAGCCATTCCTGGGTTCCCAACTGTTCTTCCAGAGTTCATAATCATAATGGACAGCACGCTATGCATGACCTTTCCTTTTCCCAATTCTTTCTGTCCCATGATAGCTTTCATGTTGCCCTAGTTAACTGAATGATGGCTTGCTTACTTGCCAGACTGGCTCGACACAAGGACTGGAGGGACTGTGATTGTGATGGAGCCATATTTCTCGGGGTGCAGAAAGGAGAGATTAGAGGAACAGGTCACTGCTGAGGGCTCACAGTTGAAAAAAGGACTGGACTTCTCCATTGTTTCTGGCAGAGAGGTGTCACCAGTGAGATAGAGGAAAGGGCTGGCGGATGCCTTCAAAACAAAACTTAACTAAAAAATCTTGTCTTTTGATAAGGTTTTTTTTTTTTTAAAGTCTATATGGGACTTTCCTCTGGTTCCAGGGATTCATGTTCTCTAAGTGCTAACTTTCCAGGCGGCTTTTAGCTTTAGCAATAGGGCCTGAAGAAGATCTACTTGGTCATATTTAAGACTGTAGTCCGCAACCTTTTCGGTTTGAACAGGATTGGAAGGGATCTTGGAGCTCTTTTAATCCAACTCTCTGCTCAAGCAGGAGACCCTATAGCAGTGATGGCTAACCTTTTTTGGCTCATGCGCCAAAAATGGGAGGAGCACAGGGGAGTCGTCCGTGGGCGTGCCACACCCATAATGCTATGTGTGTGACCCCCTGCTTTTGGCGTGCTTTTTTCGCCCTCCCCAGGCTCCAGAGGCTTTCTAGGAGCCTGGGGAGGGTGAAAACAGTCTCCCCCCCACCTCCAGAGATTTTCAGGAGCTTCCCTGAAGCCTCCAGAGGGCGAAAAATGGCCTCAAAAGAAGGCCTAAGTCAGCTGGCCAGCGCACACAAGCGCACTGGAGCTGACAGGGCAATGCCTTGCGTGCCCTCAGAAATGGTTCCGCGTGCCACCTGTGGCACCCGTGCCATAGGTTCGCCATCCCTGCCCTATAGTATATCTGTGGTTAGGTTAGGCAACACTGCCCTATGCTATTACAGACCAATGGCTGTCCAGTCTTTTCATGAAAGCCTTCAGTTATAGAGCACCCAGAATGCCTGAAGGCAAGCTGTTCCACTGGTTAATTGTTCTCACTGATGGAAAATTTCTCCTAAGTTATAGGTCGGACCTCTCTTTATAGATCTCACTAGTGTGGTTTTAAGTGGCACTGTCACTTCTTGTGATCTTGATGCTATCCTTCTGTTGATGCAACCTAGGATTGCATTGGCTTTTTTGGCAGATGCAACACACTGCTGACTCATACTTAAGTGGTGGTCCACTAGGACACCTAGATATATCTGATAGTTTACTCTTCAGCCAGGTACTACCTATTCTATACCTGTCTATTTGACTTTTCTTGACTAAGAGTCTGTCTTTCCAAGTGTTAGCAATTACCCCCAGCTTGGTGTCACTTACAAATTTGATGAGTACCCCTCTGCATGCTTCCCTCCATGTAGGTATAGATCTATTGACTACACTATGAGTCAGTTGATCAGCGCAAATGCATTTGGTGGTGGCGCTGTGTAGCCCACATATTTCTATCTTACCAATAACTAAATTGTGGTCTACTTTGTCAAATGCCTTTCTGAAGTCTAAATGTACTATAGCCACAGAATTTCTCTGATCCACTACTTTAGTCACTTTATCAAGGAAGGCAGTATATTTTGTCTGGCATGATCTTTCTTTAACCAACTCAGGGTGGCTTCTAGTAATCGCTTTGCTCGGTTTTAGATATTGGCAAATCCACTTCTTCATTATTTTTTCCAGGATTTTCCCAAGTATTGATGTCAGGCTGATTAGTTTGTAGTTTCCTTGATCAATTTCTTTTCCCCTTTTGGAAGATTGGAAACACATTGGTTGTTTACCAGTCCTCTGGTAGTTCCCCTGTGCACCAGGATCTTTGAAAGATTCTGCAGTTCCAAGATCACACCTGCCAGCTACTTCAGAATCCTGGGATACAATCCACCTGATCCTGGCAATGGTTCAGATTGTTCTCTATTCAGAGCACAAAAGATGTTTAGATGCTTAGGTGGCAGTTTTGCATCTCATAAATCTACCCACTTGGTACCTTTTTGATGAAATTGATTTACTGTATTTTTTGGAGTATAAGATGCAGCTTTTTTCCTCTAAAAAGAGGTTGAAATCTGGGTGCGTCTTATACACCAAATACAGCAATTTTTTGCCTCCTGAAGCCCCGCCCCCTTCACAAAAATGGCTGGGCATAGCCTTATAGAGGCTTTCAGAGAACTCCTGGGGGCTGGGGAGGGGAGAAATGACAGAAAAACAGCCTGTTTTTGCCCCCCCAGCCCCCAGCAGCACTCTATAAGCCTCCATAAGGCTATGCAAGCTATTTTTATGGCAAAAAATGGCCTGTTTTCACAAAAAACGGGCCGTTTTTTACTAGCTTTTGACCCCCCCCCACCCCCAAGGGCACTCTGCAAGCCGCCCCCCAAGGCTATTCATGCCTTTTATTTGGGGGGAAAACGGGCCTATTTTTGTGAAAAATGGGCCGTTTTAGGGAGGTTTGCAGAGTGCAAAAACTTTTTTTCCCCTTTCAGAAAGCTGTTTAGTTAGAGGGATTGATGAGAATTATATTAGTCAAGTGCTGTGCCAGCAGAAACAAAAATTTAGGTGCTACAGGTTATCAGTGATTTCCTTCTCCAGCACCCCCCCTCTCTCCCTACCTACCTACTGTATTTCTCTCCCCCGCCCTCTCTCCCTTTAGTTCCCTACCTACCTACCTATTCTCTCTCTCTATCCATTTATTTTAGTAGGGAATTTTAGTGTGGTAATTTGGGGATTTTAGCGCAGGGACAATGTTAATTTAATTCGTTTTTATTCATCGTATTTATTTATCTTATGTATGTATGTTTATAGCATTTTAAATTCTTGCCCTGTGCACCGCTCCGAGTCCCCTTGGGGAGAAGATGCGGTATACAAAATAAATTTATTATTATTATTATTATTATTATTATTATTATTATTATTATTATTATTATTATTATTATTATTATTATTATTTACCTACCTACCTACCTACCTACCTACTATATTTCTCTCTCTCTCTCTCTCTCTCTATTTCTCTCTCTCTCTCCATCCCTTTATTTACCTACCTACCTACCTACCCACCTACCTACCTACCTACCTACTCTCCCTCTCTCGCTATCCCTTTATTTACCTACCTACTGTATTTCTCTCTCTCTCTCTCTCTCTCTCTCCCTCTTTCTCCCTCTACCTACCTACCTACTTTAAAAAAAAATTGCCTCTTCAAAACCTGGGTGCGTCTTATACTTTGAAAAATACGGTAATTTCTAAATATCTGGCTTTGATTCTGCATCCTTCTTTTAACCCTTCCATTTGGGGGTGAATTGTAAGTAGAATTGTAAGCAATGGCGGTGGAGACCCCCAGACTGGTAGTCATGGGGGACTTTAACCTGCCATCGGCGGGCAAAACATCCGAGGCAGCCCGGGAGTTCATGGCTTCCATGACGGCCATGGACCTGACCCAAGTAGTTCAGGGCCCCACTCACGAGGGAGGACACACGTTGGATCTGATTTTTGTCTCTGGACAGTGGAGAAGTGATCTCGGAACAGGGGATTTAGTCATCTTACCCTTGTCATGGACAGATCACTAACTCCTTCGGATGGACTTTCCAACCGTCACACCCCACCGCGGGGAGGCAGAACCGGAGACACTGAGTTGGTTCCGCCCCAGGCGCCTGATGGACCCTGTGTCCCTGCCCTACGACTCGACTGAGGATCTAGTGGCCGCATGGTATAGTGCGGCCACGGGGGCCTTGGACCGAGTCGCGCCCTTGCGGCCTCTCTTGCGGCGTAGAGTCACCCAGGCTCCTTGGTTTACCGATGAGCTGCGGGAGATGAAACGCCACAAGAGACGCCTAGAGAGTAGGTGGAGATCTTCTCGATCCGAAGCTGACCGAACACTAGTGACAGACCATATTAGGACTTACTTAGTGGTGTTAAGAGTGGCCAAACGTGAGTATTGTGCCACTCTTATCGCGTCAGCAGAAAACCGCCCTGCCGCCTTGTTTGGGGTGACCCGCTCCCTCCTTCACCTGAGGCCGTGGGAAGCCACTTTGCAGGGTCGGGCAGAGGAATTTGGAGTGTTTCTGCAGGACAAAATCACTCAGATTTGGAACGAGTTGCCCTCCACTGATAGTGATCCAGTCGTCTTGTCCGGTGCTGGTCTTGAGATAACACCTTGGGAGGAGTTTGACTTTGTCACTACCGAGGATCTGGACAGGTTGCGGAGGAACCTTAGAGCCACCACATGTTTATTGGACCCGTGTCCCTCCTGGCTTGTACTGGCATCCTGGGAGGTAACACGAGGCTGGCTCCAGGATATTGTGAACGCTTCACTGAGTGAGGGGTTCTTGCCGGCCTCCCTTAAAGAGGCGATGGTGAGACCCCTCCTCAAGAAGCCTTCCCTGGACCCAGCATTGTTGGAAAATTACCGTCCGGTCTCCAACCTTCACTTTCTTGCGAAGGTTGTAGAGAGTGTGGTGGCTCAACAGTTTCTTCGTCTCCTGGAGGAAGTTGATTATCTAGACCCGCGCCAGTCCGGCTTCCTACCCGGTCACAGCACTGAGACAACATTGCTCACGTTGGTTGATGATCTCTGGAGGGCACGGGATAGAGGTTGCTCCTCTATCCTAATCATATTAGACCTCTCAACGGCTTTTGATACCATCGACCATGGTATCTTATTGCACCGACTGGGGGGGTTGGGGCTGAGAGGTACCGTTCTGCGGTGGTTCTCGTCCTACCTCTCTGGTCGGTCGCAATGGGTGTTGGCAGGAGGGCAGAGGTCGTCCCCGAGGCCCCTCACATGTTGGGTTCCTCAGGGGTCGGTCCTCTCGCCACATCTGTTCAACACCTACATGAAGCCGCTGGGCGAGATCATCCGTGGTTTTGGGGTGTAATACCATCTGTACGCTGACGACACCCAGCTGTACATATCCACCCCAAACCACCCCAACGATGCCGTCGAGGTGCTGTCCCGGTGTTTGGAGGCCATACGGATCTGGATGGGTAGTAATAAACTCAAACTCAACCCGTCCAAGACCGAGTGGCTGTGGTTTCCGGCACCCCGGTTCAGCCATATAAGTCCAACACTGGCCATTGGGGGCGAACAACTGGCCCCCATGGAGAGGGCACGCAACTTGGGTGTCCTCCTGGATTCCCGGATGTCCAAGGAGGACCATGTGGCGGCCGTGGCCAGGAGGGCGTTTTATCAGGTACGCCTGATACGCCAGTTGCGCCCCTTACTGGACCGGGGG
The DNA here is from genome assembly GCA_039707465.1 of Rhabdophis nuchalis. Taxonomy (NCBI): domain Eukaryota; kingdom Metazoa; phylum Chordata; class Lepidosauria; order Squamata; family Natricidae; genus Rhabdophis; species Rhabdophis nuchalis. The sequence continues at coordinate 3,857,784 of CM077657.1, read as the reverse complement.
GGCCTTCGCACAGTCACTCAAGCGCTTGTGACTTCTCGGCTGGATTACTGTAATGCTCTTTACATGGGGCTCCCCTTGAGGTGCACTCGAAAGGTACAGGTAGTTCAAAATGCGGCTGTGCGGGTGATTATGGGCGCCCCAAGGCAAGCCCACATAACACCTCTCCTGCGCGAGCTGCACTGGCTGCCTGTGGCCTTTCGAGTGCGCTTCAAGGTGTTGACAACCATCTTCAAATCGCTCCATGGCTCGGGGCCTAGCTATATACGAGACTGCCTTCCACCCCATACATCCCTTCGTCCGATCCGCTCCCACAGAGAGGGCCTTCTCCGGGTACCGTCGGCCGGACAATGCCGACTGGCGACACCCAGGGGAAGGGCCTTCTCTGTGGCGGGCCCGGCCCTCTGGAACGACCTACCCCCCCGACCTTCGCACTACCTCGGACCTCCGCCTCTTCTGCCAACGTCTTAAGACGTACCTATTCCAACAAGCTGGCCTAGCGTAGCCCCCCGTTTCTGACTCTATTTATAAATTTTAATTTTTTAGGGTTTTAAAGGGTTTTTAGCACGGGTTTTAATTTAATTTAATATGTTTTTAATAGTATATATTGTTTAGTTATGGTTTTTAATAATGTCTGTGCGCCGCCCTGAGTCCTAACAAGGAGAAGGGCGGGGTATAAATTCTAAAATTAAAATAAATAAAATAAAATAGGACCTGTCTTTCCTTTAAGTAACACAAAGAAGCAACTGAACAAATAATGGCAGAAATATTTGGCGGCCAGTAAATTCTTATTTTCAGTTGGACACAGAGATTCTACTTTGCTTTTCTCTTTAACTACATGGAATTTAATGCAGAATAGTCGATGGGACAAAACAGAACTTTTCCTTGGTAGGCTGTCTATATTTCATTTGAAAGTAAAGAATGAAAGGATTTGTTTAGGGGGCGGAAGAAATAACAGGTCTGATTTTCAGTCTGATCAACAGGTAAATAGCATTGCACAATCGCTCCAGCTGGCTACAGACCTCACTTATCATTCTTATATTTTTAATTGGCACACAAATTGGCTAGCTACCTTTGGCCTTGTGATCCTCACACATTCCCCATTTATAGCATCCACACGTGGCTGTCACAAACCTTGGTTACATTTCTGTTTTGATTCGTCTTGTCGGAAGATCTCTCCTTCTCCTGGTGGTTGGTGGACTTGTTGAGTGGGAGGCTGAGGGAACAACGTAGGTGTGCAGAAGGAGCTGGAGGGGGAGGCAGGAATTGGGAGCTGAGAAAGCAGCCAAGATGCCGGAGCCTCTTCCCAAGGATGCCTCCCTAGATTCCACACAGCAGCCATGAAGAAACAACCAATCCGAGTTGACTCTCCCCTTTTTTCTTCCTTTTGCTTTCAACTGCATCCATTGTTGTGGCTTTTGGAGAAATCCTTCTCAAACTGCAGGCTGCACGTGTCGTTCAGAGCTTGTCCCCGTCTACCCTCTCTGCTCAGTAAGTTGAGAAATGACTGATTTCATTTTGAGCTAAAATGGTTGAGATCTATAATTTGAGCTTTAAATAAAGAAGTCAGGGATTGCTGCAAGATATCCTATGCTGCATTTTTAACCCTGCCCCTCCTCTTATTTATTCTGCAGATTTTTGAATTTGAATTTTCAGCTTCTGTACATTCGGGGTGAGGATATTTTTGTGCTTTTTTGTTGTTGTTTTTTGTTTTTTTGTTTTTATTTATATCCCGCCCTTCTCCAAAAGGACCCAGGGCGGCGCACAGGAATTTAAAATAACATACAAAATAATACAAAAATACAAAAATTTAAAAAACCTATTAAATACCAAGTCCTGCGCTAAAACCAATTAAAAATCCCCAATTAAAACTATCTATACTAGTCACAGCGGAGGTTATGTTAGGCCGGCTTGATGAAAGAGATGTGTTTTTAAACACTGGCGGAAGAGGCGGAGGTCAGTGATGGTACGGAATTCCGGGGGTAGGTTGTTCCACAGGGTGGGGCCCGCCACAGAGAAGGCCCTTCCCCTGGGTGTCGCCAGTCGGCATTGTCCGACATGCATACATGCAGTCTGGAGCTGACAGGGCAATGCCTCGCGTGCCCTAAGAAATGGTCCTGCATGCCACCTGTGGCACCCATGCCATAGGTTCGCCATCACTGCCCTATGCCCTTCCAGATAAGTGGCTGTCTAGTCTCTTCTTAAAAGCCTCCAGTGATGGAGCACCCACAACTTCTGAAGGCAACTTGTTCCATTGGTTGATTGCTCTGTTAGGAAATTTCTCCTTAATTTTGGGTTGCTTCTCTCCTTGGTTAATTTCCATTCATTGTTTTTTGGCTTCCTTCCATATTTAGAATTCTCCAGCCAGCATGACTGTTATTGAGAATCCTGGGACTTGAAGATTGAGAAATGGGTTTCTCCAATACACAAAGTCAGACAGTTTAGGATGAATTCAGTAAATGGTTGAATAAATTCAATACAAGGTTACGCAGCTATGGCCTGGGCCAATCAGTATTAACTTGGTAGTCGATCAACCTCAAGAAGAAGTAATATCAGAAGTTAATGATCCAGGAGAGGCTTTTGTGGCAGGAACCTCATGACTGTGGTGCCCCTTTAATATGCAAGTCCTTCAGTGTTCAGGTGACAATTTAACCAACTTATTCCAGAAGGCAGGAGTCTCTGAGGTTGGCAACTTGAAGAGTTGTGGACTTCAACTCCCAGAATTCTTATTCCAGTGCAACCCAAGTTCTGTCTGTATGTCATGGTTATCAACGGTGACTTCACCTCTCACACTGTTGTGATAGCCAAATTGTGATTGGTTGGGTTTTGTTGCATGTGTAGTACAACACCAGTCTTCATAGTTTGTGAGTTTACACAGTTTTGCATGTTGTTCTAATCCATCTGACTGATTAATTTCCAAAAGATTTTGATAGCCAGGTAGCCAAGTAAAATAAAGAATCATAGCTAAGCAGACTATAGATTTGTAAGACATCAACTCAGTGTGAAAAGATTTAATTTAATTTAATTTAATATTTAAATTTCTATACCACCCTTCTCCCTTCCGGGACTCAGGGCGGTGTACAGGCAGCAGGAAAATCATGAATAAAAACATAGAAAGCAATTAAAAACCTACTAAAAATACATTAAATAATGAATAGCCTGTCTAAAACCTGTTAAAATCCCTACTAAAACCATATAAAACTAAAGCGTTTAAAAGTATGCCAATTTAGAAACTATGCCAGGCCGCTCGAAACAGGTGGGTCTTCAGGGCCCGACGGAAGAGGCGTAGGTCCGTGGTCATCCGTAATTCAGGGGGTAGGTCATTCCAGAGGGTGGGAGCTGCCACAGAGAAGGCTCTCCCCCTGGGGGTCGCCAGCCGACATTGCTTGGCCGACGATACCCTGAGGAGGCCCTCTCTGTGCGAGCGACCTGGACGGTGGGAGGCATTTGGTAGCAGGAGGCAGTCTTGCAGATAGCCAGGTCCCTTGCCATGGAGCGCTGTAAAGATGGTTACTAATACCTTATATTTTATTTACCAACTGGACGTATATTCTTATCTTGCTGCACAGAGCAATAACTAACTTTGATATCATAAATGTAAAAGCTGATTTATACATTCTGCTTCTGAAATAAAAATTGCCATAATTATGCAATTGGGAAAATTGTTTTGAAATGAGCAAGTATTTATTTCAGTTGAATTGAAATAAATACTTGTTGGAGAAACAGGCCATTGGTTCCAGTGAATTTTTTATTTCTTTCTGTGGCCATATCCTATCTGGCTACGCACAATTTTTGAAAATATCACCTCCGCTAAATCAAAATTCATATCCATCACTTTGAATGTAAATGAGTTGAAATAAAACTGAAATGAAGGGTTGTTTAGAGGTTTGTATGGGAAGACAATGATATATGCCATAGAGTAGAATTAAAATTAATGCTACAAATATTAGTACCTGAGAAAAATTGAAGAAAAGAAATAGAAATCTTGAAAAATAAGAAAGCTGCAGATACAAACAGTATAACTGGGAAAATGCTAAAATATGGATATGGTTTGTTTGTGGACTGGCCGTGCAATCTATCAAAGGATGTGAAGAGTACATTTGTGTCTGACAATGCAGTTATTGTTCCTGGATGCAAAAGGAAAGTTAGCAAGAATGAATAAAGAAACTAGCAGAGAATTAGTGCGTTATGTGTGCTCAGGAGAGATCTGCAGAATTCTGATTGAAAAGATATGAAGTGTAACAGTGAACACAATTTGGAAAATGTGGAGTGGCTTTAAGCCAAGAAGGATTTGTTTCTTCAGTAGGCTATTGAGAAATGTAAGAATGGGAAAAATAACGACTTGAAAATTTAAGAGACCATGTTGGTAGCAACAGAGTTTGACAGAGAAAATGGACTAGACGTTTCATATAAGCTGTGAGAATGAGAGGAAGCCAAAAAAATTGGGTAACTTGGAAACCAATTTTTATTACAGAGGGGCAAATGGAAAGAGAAAGTTTAAAGCAAAACTACTTTGTCAAAAGAACATAAGAGTATGTGCATGCCCACTTGGCTTTATGGGAATAAAAGTTGGCATGTCAAGAGCAGAGGTTCTCAACCTTGGCCGCTTGAAAATGTATGGACTTCAACTCCCAGAATTCCCCAGCCAGCAAAGCGGACATAAAAGCAAGATGAATGCGAAGCACTAAAACTGTGCAGTAAAATCAGAGGCTACTAGGAATGAGTGTGCATTACTTAGGAGTGGTTTGGTTTTCTGAAGAGGATTAATGAAGTATGCCTTGAAAAACACATCTGTGACTGAAGAATTCATAGTGGACTTCAATTCCTAGAACTCCCCAGCCAGAACCCAGTCAGAACTCCCCAGCATGGCTGGCTGAGAAATTCTGGGAGTTGAAGTCCACAGGTTGCACAGTTGCCAAGTTGGGAGACCCATGTGCTAGAGCAAGCTTGATTTCATTGAGGGCCACATTGTGTTTTACCTCTGTGGGCCGAGGTAGGCATGGCCAGCTCTATGTCACTTATGTCTGGGGCACCTGTGGTGGCCAAGTGCTAAGGCAGGACTTCCCTCAGACCCTTCCTCACTCTCATTATAATCTCCTTCCTTCCTTCCTTCCTTCCTTCCTTCCTTCCTTCCTTCCTTCCTTCCTTCCTTCCTTCCTTCCTTCCTTCCTTCCTTCCTTCCTTCCTTCTCTCTCTTATTTTTCCTTCCCCCTTCATTCTCCTTTCTTTTTCCTTCCCCATTATGCCGAATTTTATGACTTTAGACTGATTTTATTGATTTTTGCCACAGTTGTTAACCAAATCACAAGTCGTTACTGTAAGTGAATCGTGTGGTCATTAAATGAAAATGGCTTTTCCCCTTGGCTTTGCTTGTTAGAAGCCGGCTTGGAAGGTCACAAATGGCGATCACAGGATGCCACAACCACCGTAAATAAATGCCATTTGCCAAGCACTCCGATTTTGTTCCTATGATTGTGGAGATGCTATGACAGTCGTAAGTGCAAGGATCAATCATGTCCCTTTTTTCATTGTAACTTTGAATGGCCGGTAAGTGAATGATTGCAAGTCAAGGACTAACTGTGCATCTGTTTCCTTTTCTCTAATCCTTTAATTTCTTTCGCTTCCTTTTCCTTGCTTTTCTTCTTCTCAATAGCACAAAGGCTCTGTGTGTATCTATGTTCATCTCTGGGTATATTTTCAGTCATACTTTGCATGGTTGAATGATCCCAACTGGTTATCCACGACTTAATCAATGTAAGAGCTGGCCAATCATGTTTGATGTTTGTACAGGTGGTCCTCAACTTACAACCACTATTGAGCCCAAAATTTCTACTCTTTAAGTGAGATATTTGTTGAGTTTTGCCCCATTTTACAACCGTTCTTGCCATAGTTGCTAAGTGAATCACCACAGTGGATAAGTTATTAACCTGGTTGTTAAGAGAATCTGGCTCCCCCTCTGGACGTCGCTTGTCAGAAGGTTGCAAAAGGGGGTCACATGACCTTGGGGCACAGTGGCGGTCTGTGAACTGTTGTAAGTCAAAGACTACCTGCATTATGCAGTTCTTCACAGGGTAGCATATGGTTCATTAACCGACATTAAAGTATTAAGTTGCGAAGAAGGGCTGTGCTGTTAGTGACAGAACCCACCTGATGTACGTGTGAAGTCGCATTTAAGGTTTGCAGTTAAGATCTCTCTTTCCTGCAGCTTTAACAGATACGTTACAGCAGGGATGTCCAAATTTGAGAACTTTAAGACTTGTGGACTTCAACTCCCAGAATTCCCCAGCCAGCATAGCTGGCTGGGGAATTCTGGGAGTTGAAGTCCACAAGTCTTAAAGTTCCCAAGTTTGTACATCTCTGCGTTACAGGTATCATCATAGCTATTGCATATCGCATTCTCTTGCCATATGCAGCAACCACATTTGACACGGTCGTTTTTATTTTTAAAGATGTCATATTGTCCTAACTAGCCCAAATCATGCTGATCGCATGGTTTGAATTATAGCCATTACATTACATTAATTCAACCATTTCAGATTAATCATGCCTTTTAATAAATGTGTACATTTAATTGTTAATTCTGCTTATGTGGCAGAAGGTTTGGTAAATGCATAATTTATTATTTTTAATGTCCATCTGTTGTAGAGTTGGAATGCCTCATTAAAAACTGACTAGGTTTTAAACAATTTTTTTTAACCTTTTCTTTGTTTTGCTGCTGTACGTCCTCTTCATTGATAGTGTTTTTCATAAACATTTTATTTAGGAAAATAAATTGAACTGAAAACGGTAGAAGGTTCTTCCATTTCATGGGTTACAGAATTATATTCCATTTAATGGAATACAGAATTAAAAAGTAGAAGTAAATCATAGTTTGATTGACTGAGTTCACGGAATGACTAAGGCTAAACTGGCATTCAAACACTGTTTGTTTTTATATAGAAATATTTTTATATTGTCAGAAATCACTTGATTCCAGACAAAATCAAGACCTCAGTACATTTCATCCCTTGAAAAAATGCTTTTGGTTCCTACTTTGGGACATTTGGGTAAGAGGAGCATGTTGGGGTCAGCAGATGTTGCTTCCTATTGTGGTCCCCTTGTGTGAAACAACAACCCATAAGAAGCCACATGAGTGTTTCCTACTTAATAAAATCACTGGAGGATTCAGTCCAGCCTTCTGTTTTTGATAGTGGCCAGTAAGACTCTCTGGGAAGTTGGGTTTGGTTAAGCCTCAAGCAGCAAATTTGGCTTTGAGTCCCCAAAGGTGCTTCTCCTCTCTGCATTCACTTGATGGTCATCTCAGGTTTGGCTACGTTTTCACTACCAAAATCACGGCTACCCTGAGGTTCTGAGTTTTGCCACCTTCTGAATCTTGGCCATCCGAGGTGGAATTTAGCAGGTTCTGGAAATTTTGAGTAGTTTGGAGAACCAGTAATTACCACCTCTGGCTGGCCGCGCCCCCATCTATTCTCTGCCTCCCGAGTCCCAGCTGATGGGGAGGGAATGGGGATTTTGCAGTATCCTTCCACACCCCACCAAGCCACGCCCACAGAACCGGTAGTAAAAACATTTGAATCCCACCACTGTTCCCCATGCTCTCTTCTGCTTCTTTAGAAGGAAATTAATAAGCACCTTCTGATTTATTTTAATAGAAAGTCTTCAGCGAGAAAGGGCTAGTTTTCTCCTCAGTTCTTTTGAGGTTGAGGCAGATGGTCAGTCTCTCTGCATCTCCCTCTTTCTTCTCTTTCTCTTCTTCTCTCTCTTTCTCTCTCTCTTTTTTCTGTCTCCCTCTCTTTCCCTCTCTCCCCTTCTCTCTCTCTCTCTCTCTCTCTCTCTCTCTCTCTCTCTCTCTCTCTCTCTCTCTCTCTCTCTGTCTCTCACTTTCTCTCTCTTTCTCTCACACAGAGCAGCACAGAAACACACACACTCAGAGTTACAGCACACAGATTCTGCAGTGTGCTGATATTTCAAAAGGCACATGTACTTTGTTGTTCAAAAAATGACATTTCATTCTGAACGGTTGCACACATTTGGTGTGTGTGTGTTGGGGAGGGGATGGGGTTTGATCAAACGAAGCCCAAGGCAAGGCAAGGCGAAATCTCACTTCTCAGGAATAAAGGCAAAGGGTGACTTGCTGTATTCTCAGAGAAGGCCTGCAGTGCACCATTGATCTTCTTTTCCTGAAATGTTGATTCTGTGGAGCTTCTCCCTGGCAGTTGGAGGAAGGAAACGGAAGCCCCTCAGCCCCCAATAATTAGCATGCAACCCTGCATTCAGTTAGCGGTTATCCCCCGCCCCCGGGGCTGCTGCATTAAAGGCCTCTCCTATTTGCTATTTGCAGGAAATATTTTCAGTCACAAAATCTACCTTAGAGCTCAGCTGACCAATGGCCCAAGTCCAGGGGCACAGAGAAGTTGTGTGTTTTGTGCATGTGTGCAAACATAGGCAATCATAATTGGAAAAAAGAAAGCGATTTCATTCTTACAATTAAGTTTCTTTTCAGTTGTCTGTTACAGATAGATTTTGGCTCATTACCATAATTGGGGCCGGAATCTCCATTGCTAATCAAGGCAGTTGTTAAATGAATTGCGCCCAATTTTGCAACCTTTTGTGTGCATGTGTGCTATGGCTGTTAAGTGAATCCCTTCAGTTCTCCAGTGAACCACGTGTTGATTACGGGAATCCCGTTTCCTCACTGACTTTACTGGTTGGGAGCCATTGGAGTCGCATCCAGGTTCATCGCCTAGGGAACTTACTAGGGAGTCCAGAAACTTCATTCGTTTCCTTTGCACTGGCTTTTTCACTGCTTCCTTATCTCATTTACTTTCCTCTCCTCCAAATTGCCTCTTAATGCTATGCTGGAGCTTGTGCTCTCTTTCCTTCTGGGATAGATTTGCTGAGGCGCCGGAACGTGTTTAAATGGAAAGTGTTGCAGTTAAGAGAAGTGGTGTCCCAGCTCATTCACCGCCCTCATCCATAGGGAGATTAGTTTGCACTTAAGGTGTGGTGTGAACTCAGGCACGGTGCCTGAGCCTTTGTTCGAGGTGTATGTCGCTTAACTCAGCCTCTTTGTAAGAAAGAATAGAGGAGAGGAGAGAGGAGAGATAGAACAGAACAGAAGAAAAACAGAATAGAATAGCAGAACAGGAGTTGGAAGGGACCTTGGAGGTCTTCTAGTCCAACCCCCAGCTCAAGCAGGAGACCCTATGCCAGGGATGGCTAACCTTTTAGCCGTCACATGCCAAAAGTGGAGGGAGCGCGGGGGGGGGGCATTCACAGACAGCCCCACATCCATAATTCTATGTGCGCCCCTGCCCCGCGCATGCATGCACGTCCTCCCACCCTCCTCTCGCTTTTGGCTCGTAATGGACCCATTTTTCGCCCTTCCCAGGCTCCAGAGGCTTTCTAAGAACCTTTGGAGGGAGAAAAATGGCCCAGCACACAAACCGGAAGTCCATTCCCGAACTTCCGGTTTGCGCATTGGGTTGGTTTTTGACCTCCGGGGGCTTCAGGGAAGCCTCTGGAGGGCAAAAAATGGCTGAAAATGAAGAGCGAAGTTAGCTGTCCAGCACATGCATGTGCACTGGAGCTGACAGGCCACCTGTGACACGTGTGCTGTAGGCTCACCAATCATGGCCCTTTACCATTCCAGACAAATGACTGTCCAATCTCTTCTTGAAAGCCTCCAGTGATGGAGCATCTACAATTTCTGAAGGCAAGTCGCTCAATGTGTTTTGGATTTTGGAGACAAGCTACAGGCGATCCTCAACTTACGCCAGTTTATTGAGTCACCTTTTGAAGCTGCAACCGTACTGAAAAAAGTGACTTATGGCCATTTTTCACACTTATGACTATTGCAGCATTTCCATGGTCTTGTGATCAAAATTTGGATGCTTGGCAACTGACTTGCATGTATGACGGTCGCAGTGTCCCAGGGTCACGTGATCCCCTTTTGCGACCTTCGGACAAGCAAAGTCAATGGGGAAGCCAGATTCGCTTAAAAACTGTGTCATTAACTTAACAATTGCAGTGTTTCACTTAACAACTGTGGCAAGAAAGTTCGTAAAATGGGGCAAAACCCACGTACCAAATTTCTCACTTAGGCACAGAAACTCCGGGCTCAGTTGTGGTCATAAGTCAAGGACTGAAGATGAGATTGTGCAACATTCCGAACACATATAAAAATTATATGAAAAAAAAAGAAACATGATTTTGTTAGGTAGCGTGAATGAACAAAGTGTGAGAGTGGGAAAAGAAATGATTGTGTCGTTGGGTGACACATTTGCTCAGGAATGAATTTTGGATCGTTTCAGAAATGGATCTTGGGGGAAATGAAAGACATGAGCGAAAAGGAAAGAAGTGGAAAATAAAGATTAAATGTTGAAGCAACCGTAGAAGGGAAAGCAACAAGCACAGCCAAGTCCTGTGTTTATTTTATCTATGATATTTATAGATTCATTAAATTTATACAGCTGCCCACCACATAGGTGACTCTAGATAGTGCACAGCTTTAAAATAAAAGCCAACTAAACAAAGCCATTAAAATACAATTAGAAACAGTTTAAAAACTATAAATAGGATATGAAAAATAGCTGATTCTCTTGGCAGAATGAATAGACGTGACATGTAAGGAAAAAGAATGTGGGAGCTGCTTGGAACAGGGTGAAAACAATTATGGCTCAGAGAGGTGCAGAAGTGCATGGAGTTAAGCTAATGGGAATTACTAGGAAGAAAAAACACTTGGTGAAATAGGACTCTGATGAAGCACATGAGTCTTGGCCAAGGAACAAGATGCGCATAAGAGAACAACTGCTGCAGAAAATGTGCGTAGTGTGTAAGATCCATGGTGAGAAAAAGCTAAAATACAGTCAAAGAACAAGGTTAACAGATTCACAGAAATACAGAGTGGTTTTCCTGGATATTTTAAAATTTGTGTGGAAAGAGGGTGGCAGAAGGTGAACAAGGCAGAAAAAATGTGATTGAACATCAAGGTGATGGAGGGATTTGCCGTGAAATTGAAATGAGAGATTTGCATGGACTTACAATGATATGTGAAAGACTGAACTTGAGTGCTAGACATCTTTCCAACTAGCCAACTTTAAAATGGGTGGACTCCAACTCCCAGAATTCCCATGGCTGGTTGAGGAACTCTGGGAGTTGAAGTCCACAATCTTAAACCTGATGGGTTGGGGTGGAAAACACTGCTATACAGGACATCAGTGGTCCTCAACTTTGACCACTTGAAGATGTGTGGATTTCAACTCCCAGAATTCCCCAGCCAGACATGCTGGCTGGGGAATTCTGAGAGTTGAAGTCCACACATCTTCCAGAACCCAAGATTGAGAAACATTGCCATGTATGATTGTAATAGAGGCAACAAGTTATGAAAAAGCAATTATAAATGCTGTAAGAATGTTGGAAATACCTGATAGGGTTTAATGTGTCAATGATACACCTGGAAAAATATTAAAAGATGGGTGCAGTTCGCTTATGGAACTGTTGTTGAACTTGTTTAATGTGAATGGAAAGTTTGCGTCAGCGCTGAATGATTGGAAGGACAGTCCTGCTATTTGTAGAAAGGGAAAGGAAGCAGGAGAGAATGAGAAAACTGTAGAGTTTAGATTTGTTTGCAAAGTCTGCCCAAGAAGCTGTATGATGCAATTCAGGAATTGGGTATGTCTAATTTAAAGAAAAGAAGGACTAGTAGTTTTCCAATACTTGAGGAAATGTTACAAAATGTTACAAAGAAGGGGGTCTACCTGTTCTCCAAAGCGTTGAGGGTAGGACAAGAAGCAATGGATGGAGACTAGTCAAGGAGAGATCTCACCTAGACATAAGGAGAAATTTCCTACAAGCAATCAATCAGTGGAATGGGTTGCCTTCAGAAGTTGTGGGTGCTCCATCACTGGAGGTTTTCAAGAAGAGATTGGAACGTTTGTCTGAAATAGTGTAGGGCAGGGGTCTCCAACCTTTGCAACTTTAAGTCTGAAGGACTTCAGTTCCCAGCAAAGCTGGCTGGAGAAGTCTGGGAGCTGAAGTCCTTCAGACTTAAAGCTGCAAAGGTTGGAGACCCCTGGTGTAGGGTTTCCTGCCTGAGCAAGGGGTTGAAGACCCCCAAGGCCTCTTCTAGCTATTGTTATTCTATTATTCTGTTGAGTTCTGATTGAAGGATTGCTAAAGCACAGGTTGAAAACAGGGCATAGTTTTATAGAGAGCTAGGACAGGGGTGCACACCAGATTTTTGCTCTTCAACATTTCTGGGAGGAATACTGGAATATAAAAAACATTTGACATAGAGATAGTCCTGAACCTACAACCATGATGGAGGCTGGAATCTCCATCATAAACCATGATGGTCATAAATCAAGATATAATCTGACCAAACCTGATTTTATGATATTTCTATGGTTGTTCTTAAGTGAATGGATTTAGGATTTATTAAAATTTGTATTAAATTGGTCATTTAAAATGGTCATTTAGTGAATATGATGGTCAAGTGAATGAAGTGTATTCCTGCAACCAGTTATAAGATAAGCTAGTTTCCAAGTGCCCCAAATGCAGTCATGTTACAGAATAACAGAATAAAAGAGTTGGAAGGGACCACGGAGATCTTCCAGTCCAACCCTTTGCTCAAGCAGGAGACCCTTTACCATTCCAGACAAATGGATATCCAATCTCTTCTTATAACCCTCCAGTGATGGAGCCCCCACAACTTCTGGAGGCAAATCCTTCCACTGGTTCATTGTTCACATGGTCAGAACATTCCTCTTTAGTTCCAAGCTGGGTCTCTCTTTGATGATCTTCCATGCGTTATTTCTTGTCTTGTCCTCAGGGGCTTCTCTGAAAGGACTCTGCCCTCATAGCATCCCTGGTCTTTGTTAGACTAGGCATGCTTCGTTCCCTCAATCATTCATGGTGCAATCTACCGTCTTGAAAGAGGCGGTAGTGAGGCTCCTCCTCAAGAAGCCGTCCCTGGACCCAGCATTATTAGAGAACTATCGTCCGGTCTCCAACCTTCACTTTTTGGTGAAGGTTGTTGAGAGTGTGGTAGCCCAACAGTTTCCGCGACACCTGGAGGAAGTTGATTATCTAGACCCGTGCCAGTCCGGCTTCCGACCCGGTCACAGCACCGAGACGGCATTGGTCGCGTTGGTTGATGATCTCTGGAGGGCATGGGATAGAGGTTATTCCTCTATCCTAGTCCTATTAGACCTCTTGGCGGTTTTTGATACCATCGACCATGGTATCCTATTGCACCGACTGGGGGGGTTGGGGCTGGGAGGCACCGTTATGCGGTGGTTCTCGTCCTACCTCTCTGGTCAGTCGCAATATGTGTTGACGGGAGGGCAGAGGTCGACCTCGAGGCCTCTCTTATGTGGGGTTCCTCAGGGGTCGGTCCTCTCGCCCCTCCTTTTCAACACATATATGAAGCCGCTGGGTGAGATCATCCGTGGTTTTGGGGTGGAGTACCATCTGTACGCTGATGATACTCAGTTGTACATATCCACCCCAAACCACCCCAACGATGCCGCCGAAGTGCTGTCCCGGTGTTTGGAAGCCGTACGGATCTGGATAGGTGGTAACAAACTCAAGCTCAACCCTGCCAAGACTGACTGGCTGTGGTTTCCGGCACCCCGGTTCAGCCAGATTACTCCAACTCTGGCCATTGGGGGCGAAACCCCGGCCCCCGGTGCGCAATTTGGGTGTCCTCCTGGATTCCTGGCTGTCCATGGAGGACCATGTGGCGGCCGTGGCCAGGGGGGCGTTTCATCAGGTACGCCTGATGCGCCAATTGCGGCCCTTACTGGACCGGGCTGCACTTCGCACAGTCACTCAAGCTCTCGTGACGTCCCGACTCAACTACTGTAATGCTCTCTACATGGGGCTTCCCTTGAGGTGCACTCGAAAGCTACAGCTAGTCCAAAACGCAGCCGCGCGGGTGATTACGGGAGCCACTAGATGCTCCCACATAACACCGATCCTGCGCGCATTAGCTTCCTGTGGCCTTTCGGGTGCGCTTCAAGGTTTTGACGACCATCTTTAAAGCGCTCCACGGCTCGGGACCTAGTTATATGCGAGACCGCCTCCTGCCCCATACATCCCTTAGACCGGTATGCTCCCACAGAGAGGGCCTTCTCAGGGTGCCGTCGGCCGGACAATGCCGACTGGCGACACCCAGGGGAAGAGCCTTCTCTGTGGCGGGTCCAGCCCTCTGGAATGACCTGCCCCCTGAACTACGTACCATCACCGACCTCCGCCTCTTCCGCCAATGTCTTAAGACATATTTGTTTCAACAAGCCGGCCTAGCCTAACCTCCCATGGGGACTTTTAGGTAGTTTTAAATTGGGTTTTAAAATGTGGTTTTAGCGCAGGATAGGATTATTTAATAGTTTTTTAAATTATATTTATTGTATTTTGTATGCTTTTTAAATTTCCTGTGCGCCGCCCTGGGTCCTCTGTGGAGAAGGGCGGGATATAAATTTAATAAAATAAAATAAAAAAATAAAAATAGATCCCTTGTTGTCTCGGTTGCTCTTTCTCTGCACTCTTTCTAGAGGCTCAACATCTTTTTGTAACATGGTGAACAAAACTGGAATGTATTACATGCTTTTCCGTGGCTTACAGTGTTAACACAACACTGTAAACAAAATGGGGGCGGGGATGTTTTGCTCGCTTCCAAACAGTTACAATAAGTCTGAATTTTTCAGCATTCTGGTTTATCGTGACAGGAGAAGGTGGCTAAATGGGGCAGACTTTCTCTTAGGTTTTGGTTTGCTTTGACCTTGCAGCCGAGGAAGCCGCTTCATAGCTCATAGCTTTATTTTGATTTTTTGGGAAGATTTAATGGACCTCTTGTCTGTCTCCTCATTTAAAAGTACCTTATGTGCGATACGTAGGCATCACGGGTTTAAGCATCTTTGGAAGTAAATTAACTGGAACTTTGGAGATGCTTAATTTGACAGCATTAGAAACTTTCATTCATGTTGCTTGTTAATTTTATGAAACAGTGAATTTTTAGAAATAGAAAATGTTCTGTAAAAATACATAGTGCTAATTTTTCTCTCTCCCCCAGTTCCATCTGGAATCCTGCTCTTAAGGGCTGGCTGGAATTTGCAAAGCGGCTCAGGGCTCCTTGTTGGGGAGCTCTACGACAACTTGCCATGGCCAACCTACTGCAGCCAAGTTGCCGAGGCCAATTCACCATGGGACAAGAATTACCCTAATGTCAAAGAAACAGTGGACTAGAATTGTTAAAGAAAGGAGGCCAAAGGAGGAACAACACAAAATGCGAATGACAAAAATTAAAATATTTCTTTAAATTATTGTAAATAATTAAATGGAATTGTTGAATAGACCTGCTACGAGTTGTCCCATGGCAAATGGCCCATGGTGAGTTGTCCCATTCCGCTGGTTGTGAGGCAGGGAGGGGCTCTGGCACACGTGTGCTTAAGGAGTTGGGGGGGGGGAATTGGGGGCTACAACCCTGCACTTCCGAACACCTCTTGAGCCTCCAGCCTGAGTCACCGCAGAGGCCTTCTCTGCCAGCTTTTGCCCTCCTGGCATCCTTCTCTGTCCGGGGACTAGAAATCCCAGACTCCATGAAATAAACAACAATGGAATTGTTTAAAGGGGCCTTTTGATTTAGAGAGGTTGCCATCCATTTTTATTGCTTTTTGCTTGGTTGTTTTATGATTTCATCTGTGGCTTAATTCGGGGGACTGCTGGTAGTTTATTGTTATGTCGTTGTATTTGTAGAGTGGATTTTTATTGCGATGACAGCAGCCTGCCAAGGGCTGCAGCAGACAAAAACACCTGAGTAAATTAACAGATTCTCCAGCCGCCATGGACTTGGCCGGATGGGAGGTGGGGACAGTTGTATAAATGGGATTTGGGGGGTGGGGGTTAAGTGCCACTTTTCCTAAGTAAACCGCAATGGAGGGAGGGACATTTTCCAAGAACGCTGAAGAGCAGATCTGTGCATAAGAGCGGCTTCATAATTGCACCGGTGCACAGAAAGTATTCCTATGCTTGAGACCTATTGCATGACTCCTCGCTTCTCCTCGGGGGGGGGGGGGGTGCATGCACACAACCCGGTCAGACACAAGGGGAATGCTGTGCACACAACCTAGAATCTTCCCCATCTCTCTAAGGCAGGGGTCTCCAACCTTTGCAACTTTAAGTCTGAAGGACTTCAGCAAAGCTGGCTGGAGAATTCTGGGAGCTGAAGTCCTTCAGACTTAAAGTTGCAAAGGTTGGAGACCCCTGCTCTAAGGAACATGCTGGACAATGAGGCAGACCTGAGGGGGTGGCAGGGCTAGGGAAGGGATAGTAGACCAACTGCAGTCATGCCTTCCATCCAGGTAGACTTTGCCACCTTTGCCCACCTGGGTCACACCCTTCTCTCGTGCAATTACAGGTAGTCCTCAACTTACAACAGTTAATTGAGTGACCATTCAAAGTTACAATGGCACTGAAAAAGGTGACTTATGACCGTGTTTTTTTTCACAGTTACAACCTTTGCTGATGATCACCCCATGATCACCTGATGCTTGGCAACTGACTTGTATTTATGACGGTTGCAGCGTCCCGTGGCCATGCCATCCTCTTTCGCGATCTTCTGGCAGGCAAAGCCAATGGGGAAGCCAGGCTCACTTAACAACCAGGCGCAACTGCTGTGATTCACTTAACGACTGTGGCAAGAAAGGTTGCAAAATGAGGCAAAGCTCCCTTAACAAACTCTCCCTTAACAACATAAATTGTGGGCTCAGTGGTGGTCATAAGTTGAGGACTACCTGTAAAATTACTTGATCTGGTGGCATTTCCTATCTGGTCTGTCATTGGGGAGACAGGCGTTACCGTGAATGCATGTAGTTTTCTTCTAAAACCTTGTTATTTTTAAAATGACAATACATTTAAATCTTGCAAAGCCAGGGAACCCTTTAAAGCAGAGGCATCCAAACTTGGGAACTTTAAGACTTGTGGACTTCAACTTCCAGAATTCCCCCTTTGGCGACCTTCGGACAAGCAAAGTCAGTGGGGAAGCCAGGTTCACTTAACAACCGTGTCACTAACTTAGCAACAGCAGTGATTCACTTAAAAACTGGCAAGAAAGGTCGTAAGATGGGACAAAATTAATTTGACCACTGTCCTCACTTAGCCAAAGAAATTTGAGGCTCCGTTGTGGTCATAAGCCGAGGACTATCTGTAGAGCTTGACCCTCATGGAATAAATAGGATTTCTCCCTGCCCCCCTTCGTTTGAGGCCTTCCTTGAAAGCAATTTCGATAGCCACCTTCAACTGTTCCCTCGTTGGTCGGCCTCCCTGCCTTCTGCTCCTGCCAGACCATGGAGCAATGGGCGTCCATTGACCTTCCCCCCAAAATCAGAACAACTACGGACCTCTGCTCCTTCCGTCAAAAATCGAAAACACACTTTTTCTGCTTGGCCGGCCTGGGGTAATTAACTGTTTTAGGGTTCTTAGGCGGCTTAATCTTAGTTTTAATATGGGATTTTAGCACAGGGTTTTAGTTTAATTCATTTTAACATTGTATTATGTTTGTGGTTTTATATGTATTTTTAAATTCCCTGTGCCCCGCCTCGAGTCCCTTCGGGGAGAGAGAGCGGGTTATAAATTAAAATTATTATTATTATTATTTCATTATTTCCTCTCTCTGTCCTTTGCAGACCTCCTGTGTCCTCAGCACCGTCCCTTGAAATGACACGGAACTCCAGGAGGAAAGGGCAGCCTTCGGATGAGCAGACGGATGCTCCTCACTGAGGCCTGGTGGCATGGTAAGGCTGCAGACAAGCTGTGCACCTCTCATATTTGCATAAGGGCTGCTGCTGTGGGTTCTTATCCATTGTTTCATTTGCTTGCTGTGGACTTGAGGCATGGTGGTTAGAGTGCAGTATTGCAGGCTACCTCTGCTGACTGCCAGTTCGAATCTCACCAGGCTCAAGGTGGACTCAGCCTTCCATCCTTCCGAGGTGGGTAAAATGAGGACCCAGATTATCAGGGGCAAGAGGCTGAATCTGTATACCGCTTAGAGAGGGCTGGGAAGCACTGGAAAGCGGTATACCTCCCTTCCTTTCCCCCCTCCCTCCCTCCTGCCCCCCTTCCTTTCCTCCCTCTCTCCTTCCCTTCCTCAGCCTTCCTCAGCCTTCCTCCCTCCCTCCCTCCCTCCCTCCCTCCCTCCCTCCCTCCCTCCCTTCCTTCCTCAGCCTTCCGTCCTTCTGAGGTCCTTAAGCGGCTCTGTAAACCGCTTAGAGAGGGCTGTATAAGCACTGTAAAGCGATATACCACCCTTCCTTTCCCCCTCCCTTTCCTCCCTCCCTCCCTCCCTCCCTCAGCCTCCCTCCCTCCCTCTTTCCTCCCTCCCTCCCTTTCTCAGCCTTCCTTCCTTCCCTCCTTCCTCCCTCCCTCCCTTTCCTCCCCCTTCCCTTTCTCAGCCTTCCTTCCTCCCTTCCTCCCTCCCTCCCTCTCTCCCTCCCTCTCTCCCTCCTTCCCTCCCTCCCTCCCTCCATTCCTCAGCCTTCTGTCCTTCTGAGGTCCTTAAGCGGCTCTGTAAACCGCTTAGAGGAGGCTGTATAGCACTGTAAAGCGGTATATAAGTCTAAGTGCTGTTGCTCTTGATAAGCTGGAGTCCTGAAAGTGGTGTCAAGAGACGCCTCCCCTCCTTTCCTTTTAGCCCTGTAACAACAACCCAGCGAGGTAGGTGGGCCTGAGAGTGACGGAGAGGTTTCAGGCCCCTCTGACGGTCCTACGAGTGGTTGGAGCTGCCAGAGTTGCCTAAACATGTTTGTTTATTATTATTAATTTTGGTTATTATTCAGTTTTATGGCTTTGTTGGCAGTAAATTAATATTAAGGAGCCCCAGTGAAGCTCCTCATCAAGGTTTCACGTTTGCCATTTCAAGAAATCTTTTATTGATTTGATTGTTTGATTCTTTCAGTGGGGTGAGCTGCTCGAGGCAGGTGTTTGAGGGTGTTAAAGGTGATAGGATTTATTGTGGTTCGTTGCACAGTCATCCAGAGGTTCAGGCTGGGTCTAACATTTGTATCCACCCATTGAGTCCTTCCCAAGGACCTGTGACAGGCAGAAGTTGTTGCCAGGTGTTGTTTGAGGGTGCTAAAAGTGTAATTGCCGAATGGAAGCTGTTCCCAGTAAAGCTGCCTCTGCAATTGACGGATGGGGAATTTCTCAGTGCAGGTTGTGTTGAAGTAGTGCTCCAGATGTTTTGGGATTGCACCCATGGTGCCTGTTGCCTTTGCTTTCTCTGGCCACTTGTTCTATTTTTACAGGGAGCCCTTAACCTACGATCAAAATTTCTGATTTCAGAGCCCCAAATTTCTGACGCTAGAGTGAGACAGTTCAGTGAATTTTGCCCCATTTAATGACTCTTCTTGTCACAGTTAAGTGAATCATGGCAGTTAAGTTAGCATAACAGTTGCTAAGTGAGTTTGGCTTCCCCAGCGACTTTGCTTGTCAGTAGGTCGCAAAAGGGGATCAAATGATCTTGGGATACTGCGCCCGTCGTAAATGCGAGTCATTTGCCAAGGGTCTGAGTTTTGATCATGTGACCATTGAGGTTGTAATGGTCATAAGTGTGAGTAATGGTCTTAAGTCACTTTTTTCGTGCTGTGTAACTTGGAACGGTCACTAAACAAACTGTTGTAAGTTGAGCACTACCTGTATTTGCAAGCCTTATTATTATTATGGTTCACTGGACAATCCGCCAGGGGCTCAGCCTGAATTTGGCATTTCTGTCTGCTGATTGAGCCCTTCCCAATGGCCTGGGAGGGGCAGGGGTAGGTGTTTCGTGGCGGCAAAGGTCTTGCCACAGGAGGGAACCCGGGCAAAGCTGCCCTCTGCAATGGACTGGTGGTGACTTTGTCAGTGCTGGTTGTGCTCAAGTGGTGCTCCCGATGTTCTGGGATTGCACCCAAGGGACCCAATACTTTTGGTGCTCCCTTTGCTTTCTTTGGCCCCAGTTCTTCTCTGTCTGCTTGCAGCTCTTCGCATTGTGTTATCTTTTCCTACTCTTTCTCTTCACTTCTGCCCTCTCCAGGTACTGCAATATCCAGACTTTTTCCCCCTTCCTTCCTTCCTTCCTTCCTTCCTTCCTTCCTTCCTTCCTTCCCGCCTTTCTTTCCTTCCTTCCTTCCTTCCCGCCTTTCCTTTCTTACCTTCCTTCCTTCCTTTTAACAGTTTATTTATATATTTTCACATTACATATATAAGTGCTTAGTGAACAGTGTATTTTCTGGATCAGTTTATTTTTATACAATAAAACTTTTCCCACTCCTCATTTCTATCTCTACTGTCCAACCATTTATAAAACAAGTCCCATGTTTGAAAATGCTCTGTATCTTCTTTTTCCTTCAATGTCAATATATCCATTTCTGCACCATCCACATTGTTTTTAGTTACATCATCCTCTGTGGGCGTTTCCTCATTTTTCCACTACTGGGCATATACTCTTTCTTATCAACAGTTGTTAAGTCTGGGTTGTTATTTGGCAGGTGCCTGTCAAATCCCCAAGCTTCTTTACAATCTCTTGCTTTTTCTACCAAGTGTTCCATTATGATTCACAAACCAGCATCGCCCAGAGCTTCTGGATGGTTAAAATATGGGACCTAAATGTAACAGAGGTTCCTGTTTAGCCCTGAAGGCTCTGAGTTTCCTTGCACTAAAAGTCCTCTTGGCTTGACTTGATTGGCTACTACAAGGTTGCTCTCAGGATTAAATTAGGTGGGAGAGGCCTATCTTTGCTACTTTGAGCTGTCTGAGAAAAGGATGAAACCTAACCAGTTTCTTTATCTCTGGGCACTGGCATCCAATGATGGACAAGGAGGCACTTTAAAGCCTAGGAAATGCTTTTCTGAGCACTCAGGGGGGAAATCCTAATAGTTAAAGCAAACAACGAGTGGAACCGAAGTTCCCTTCAGGAGTTGTGGGTGCTTCATCACTGGAGGCTTCCAAGAAGAGACTGGGCAGCCACCTGTCTGGAAGGGCAGAGGGTCCTCCGCTTGAACATGGGGCTGAACTAGATGACCTCCAAGATCTTTTCCAACTCGGTTATTCTGTTAATTCTGATAGAGCCAGGATGATCTCAGTGAAGCAGCCCCCTTGATTGAGCTGAGCAAGGACCCTCTCGCCAGGGATGCAACTCCCAAAATGCCCAGCCAAGTGAGAATTATGGAAGTTGTAGTTCTTGCACATCTGGAAGGAGAAAGGAGGCTCTGCCTCTCCTCTGATCTGGGCCAGATTATGAACTTCACAACTGCGGTGATTCACTGTGCCAAAAAAGGCTGTAAAGTAGGGCAAAACCCACTAAGCAACAGAAGCGGTGGGCTCAGTTGTGGTCATAAGTTAAGGACAAACTGTAATCAGTGGAATGGCTTGTTTCCAGAAGTTGTGGGTGATCCCTCGCTGTAGGCGCTTAAGAAGAGACTGGACAGCCGCTTGTGTGGAATGGTAGAGCACAGTGGTGGCCAACCTGTGGTGCATGTGGCAGAGGTGGCATGCAGTGCCCTCCCGGTTCAGCTCCACCACGCATGCGCGGGGGCCTCCCAGTAGCCAGCTGCCCTTCAAGCCACTACCGCGCATGTAGGGGGGGGGGAATGGGCTGTCTGTGGGAGGGGACATGCTCACATGCGGTATGTGTGCAAGGAGACATGCATACATGCGCAGGGGATGGCAAGGAATGCACGCATGTGTGGGATTGCATTTTGGGGGTTCGGGCATGTGTGTGTTCACCTGCATGCACACTTTGGCCACTCGGTCCGGAAAAGGTTAGCCATCACTGGTATAGGATCTCCTGCTTGAGCAGGGGGTTGGACTAGAGGATCTCCAAGGTCCCCTCAAACTCTCTTATTCCGTGTTACCTGAAAGGCCCAGGGGCAGCGTTCACAGGTGCGGAGTGGGGCTCCCTAGCAGTGGGGAGGTAATTTTGTTAAGAAAGAGGCATCTTAAAGTTGCTGCTTGTAATTTGAGGCTGACTTTCCCCCTCATCTCTTAGCCGTGAGCTCATCTTGCCCCTGCCAGCCTTTCGCGGTGCCAGTCTTGGGCCGTGACGCTGTGAGGAATGCATGCATGTCTGTAATTAAAACGGGAGGAAAAAGCTTTTGTATTGCACCTGTCAATCTCCCCTGACCTTGGCGTGCCTGGAAGCCATATTTTGAAAAGGGAAGGCAGAGAATAATTGTGCAGTTTGCGCTTTATCTCGTGGGCATTTAAACCTGCCTTTCCTGAGCCTTGATAATTAAATCTGAGAGCTACAATCATTTCAAGAGAACCACAGTAATTTCACCGTGTTTCTCAAAGCAGCAGTTTATTTATTCGCTATATTTTTTAAAAAGTGCATTGAGAAGAGGATTCCAGCGGATCAGTCTAAATTAGATTTGCATTCTATCCAGGCTCTGTCAGGTTGAGAATTGTGTTGGCCCTGAGCCAAACTACATATTGCAAACAAGCATTTATGGCATTGTTAGTACTGTGGTTTTAGTTTCTGATTCCGTTCTTCAAAAATCTCCTTCAATATTTTTATTGCTGTAACATTTTGCATCATTTTATTAACTTGTACATCTTTCCTCTTTCTGAAGCATTTAGTCCCCTTTAGTGTCCAAGTTTTGAAATCATGAAATTGTTTATGTTTAATTTGTCTTGTAAAAACCAAACCAGACTCTTATTTCCCATGAGAAGCTGTTTCTTCTTTATAATTCTAAAGCCTTATTGTAGCGGTTTCAATATTCCGATTGTATCTGGACTCCTTAGTCCATTTATAATAAAATTAAAGTCTTATTTAGCTTTCTGCAGTTTATTTCAGATTCTTTAGATTTTACAATTAAAACTTTCTTTTGTTCAGGATTGAAAGCAAACCCACCCAGCGATTTCAGACTTGTCATTTTGACGCTCCCTAATAGCTTAAAAGTAGTTAATGAGCAATTTGTGAAAATAATTAGAAAGTGAGATTTGTGAACTTGGTGTCCGTCAAAGGGTTCTGCTGTTGTTGCAAGCAATGGTCTCCCAGTGCTCAAACCCATGGAAAGCTGCTCTCTTGCAGTCTCCTCATGAGGAGAAGCCATCCAGAGCACAGATGGGCAATCTCCTATCCTCTCCTTATCTGGAGAGGTTCTGAAAAACTGGTCAACTCACAGATTCCTTGGTCTTTGCAGCGGTCATTGGCCTCTCTTTTGCAGAGCTGTCTTCAGTTTGCCATACCTTCCTAGGAAGCAGATCAGCCTTGGCCCCTTAATTTGTCTAAACAATTAACTCAGGGTTGTCTCAAAACCCTCTCGTGATGCTGATAGGTTGCATCTATACTAAGATTGCTTAACCTGGGCCTGCAGGAACCTGGCAAACCACTTGATGGCGAGATAGTTTAGATACGGGTTAGATATATCACTTTGCTGCCATCTAGAGATCACTGTGCTCAGTGCAGGCTAAGGTTGTTTGCTGGGCTCACCTTCAGCCTGTTTCCCATTGTTCCCAGAACCCCCAACTGTTCCGCCTTAGGCTTTCTCTACGTTTTCTACCAGGCTTGGGTTTTGAAAGATTGAAGGCTTAACCAGGGCCTGCAGGCAGCTCCTGGGCTTTATCCAGGCAGCTACTCACACAAAGGCAGGGAGACAGAGATTCAAGGATTCCGCCTTTTGATATGTTGCAGTCCAAAAAGAGCAGAAAACCATAAAGCTTGAGTATGTATGTAGCAGATCCAAATTCAAGCTTTTTCTCTCCTTTTCCTGCCTGGGCACCTGCTGGATTGGCGACGGAGGGGTGGGAGCAGGTCCTTTCTCAGTGGGAGTGGAGCTAGATGTCCCTCCCCCTGAACATACTCAGCCCACTTACTCAATGGGCCTTGTAGCCTTTCCAGCTGCCATTGTCTCTGTCTTGGCAGGGTTTAGGTCACTGAAGTGTCCCTCTTTGTCCCCCGTTCTGTTATCCAAGCGTTTCCCCTATTTAACTAGACGATATCAGCATCGTGTGTGATGCTGTTATATATTGATTGGAATTTGTTTCTACAATTTATCTGTAAGCATTACCCGATAGACCAGACAGGAAATGGGACCAGATAAACTAAATTTACAGGTAGTCCTTGACTTACGACAACACCTGAGCCCAAAATGTCTCTTGCTAAGTGAAAGATTAAGTGAATTTGCCCCATTTTACAACCTTTCTTCCCACAGTCGTTAAGTGAATCACAGTAGCTGTTAAATCAGTCAAAACTGTTGTTAAATAAATCTGGCTTCCCCATTGACAGCTGTCAGAAGGTTGCAAAAGGTATTCACAGGACATTGCAACCGTCGTAAATACGAGTCAATTGCCAAGCATCTGAATTTCAGTCACGTGATCAGGGGGATGCTGCAATGGTTGTAAGTGTGGGAAATGGTCATAAGTCCTTTTTTTAGTGCCACTGTAACTTTGAAGGTCACTAAGTGAACTGTTATAAGTCAAGGACTATACCTGTGCAGGGAAACATAATCCTTAATCGTGGCATGATGGGCTCAGAGCCACCAAAACCTTCTGAAAAGTCGACATTGGGTTTTAATATCCTCGGCCCCCGTGGCCTGCTGCTTTGCTCTCATGCCCCCTCCCTGACTTTACGCCTGGAGTCCTGATTGTTGTCCAGCATAGGATCCCTCCCCTCCCCTCCCCTCCGCAAATGATACGGCCCACCTAGCGGCTTCTCTTTCAGCAAGGTCAGCACAAAAGTCCCTTTGGTGGAATCGGTGAGAAACTCCACCGGTCTGCATGATGCAAACATTTCTCACTGAGCCTCCACAATTGGTCCTGATCCCCCCCCCCCCCCAGCATCTCTGGCCAACTCCCCTGGGAACGCAGAAGCATGGACAGCCAGGCTGCCAGGGGTTTCACAATACAATACAATAGCAGAGTTGGAAGGGACCTTGGAGGTCATCTAGTCCAACTCCCTGCCTAGGCAGGAAACCCTATACCATTCCAGGCAAATGGCTATCCAACTTCTTCTTGAAGACTTCCAGTGGTGGGGCATTCACAACTTCTGGAGGCAAGCTGTTCCAGAGGTTAATTGTTCTTACTGTCAGGAAATTTCTACTTAGTTCCAAGTTGCTTCTCTCCTTGATTAGTTTCCACCCATTGCTTCTTGTCCTGCCCCCAGGTGCCTTGGAGAATAGTTTGACTCCCTCTTCTCTGTGACACCCTCTGAGATATCAGAACACTGCTATCATGTCTCCCCTGGTCCTTCTCTTCATCAAACTAGACATACCCAGCTCCTGCAGCCGTTCTTCATATGTTTTAGTCTCCAGTTCCCTAATCATCTTGGTTGCTCTTCTCTGCACTCTTCCCAGAGTCTCCACGTCTTTTCTACATCGTGGCGACCAAAACTGTATGCAGTATTCTAAGTGTGGCCTTACCAAGGCACCATACAGTGGCATTGACACTTCACGTGATCTAGATTCTATCCCTCTGTTTATGCAGCCTAGAACTTTGCCACTTTACAATGTCTTGGTAAGGCCACACTTGGAATGCTGCATCCAGTTTTGATGCATTCTGTCCCAGCTGTTTGTGTGGGTTGATAAGAGCCCTATGGGCATTCTGCAAATGGCTCACCTGGGCATCCACCTGCGGCTGGTGCTGCCAGATGCTCAGCAGACAAGAAGGATTCCTGGAGAATTGGAGGCCGTTGTTGAAATGACGGAGAGAAGATCTCAGCCTTGCTGGGTGGACCAGGCAGGAACGCGGAACGGATGAGCTCACTTACTTTATTGTAAAGCTACGTTAACAGAATCTTGCAAAACTGAAAGCTCAGGTGGACTTTGACTTCGACTTACTTGCCACAATTGAGCCCCAAATTTCTGTTGCTGAGTGAAACATTTCTTAAGTGAATTTTGCCCCATGGTTGTTAAGCAAAGCTGCAGTTGTTAAGTTAGTAACGTGGCTGTTAAGTGAATCTGGATTCCCCATTGCATTTGCTTGTCAGAAGCCTGCAAAGGTGGTCACCAGGATCCTGCAACTGTCATAAATGTGGGTCAGTTGCCAAAAGCATCCAAATTTTGATCACGTGACCATGGGGATTCTGCAATGGTTGTTAAGTGTGAAAATGATCATAAGTCATTTTTTCAGTGCCGTTGCAACTTTAAATGGCCACTAAATTAATGTTGCAAGTCGAGGACTTCCTGTACTTCTCTCCTTTCTTTCCTTTACAGCCTGAGAAGTTATGGAGTATCCCTTCTGAGTTTCTTTCTCCACCCATTGTGCAGCTGTGGCCTACGCTGGCTCTTATCTGACCATTCCCCACTCAGGATCTCTTTGCCCCTTCTCCCAAGGGCATTCTCTCACACACATAGACACCATTACATCACCCTCCCCTTTAGACACACACCCCCGCACACACACACACACACACACACACACACACACACACATACACCTGAGTTATCAGGGGACATTGATTGTGGACTGTGAACATGAAATGTAGCATTACACTGTAATGTCATCATTACAATGTGGCTGCAGACGGTTAGGAGGTCTTGCACAAACGAAGTTGGTCTCAACGGAAAAATAAAATCAGGTAATTGTCCTAGCTTCTTTCAGGGTCACCTGGGCAAAGCCTGCAGAGGTTCCCTTCGAACTGGGCAGGAGGAGTCAAAGTTACATCCTTTGGAGCTGTGTCAGTCAGAGCATCCGCCTAGCATGGGTTTTATCCAAGTCCCAGAGAAATTAGTTGCAATTAATAATAATAATAATAATAATAATAATAATAATTTATTACTTATAAACTTAATTACATGGTCTATATTTAGTTTCTGTGGGCCAGGATGGAAAAGGACTTTAGCTACCTAGTAGGGGAAAACATCATTTTTGTTGGCATCATTGAGAGCCTATTTAGCCTCTTTTCACATGTTCCATCCCCAGCAGTTTAGTTTCCTTGAGAATCAGGCAACATGGTTTGCTCTCCTGAACAAAAAGGAAGTCCTATTCCTATTCCTATTCCTAATGTAATGCTCTCTACATGGGGCTCCCCTTGAGATGCACCTGGAGACTCCAGTTAGTGCAGAATGCGGCCGCGCGGGGGATTTTGGGAGTCGCACGGTACTCCCGTATAACACCTCTCCTGCGCGAGCTGCACTGGCTGCCTGTGGTCTTCCGGGTGCGTTTCAAGGTCTTAGTGACCAGCTTTAAAGCGCTCCATGGCATGGGACCTGGCTACTTACAGGACCTCCTCTTACCATATACCTCCCTTCGACCTGTCCGCTCCCACAGAGAGGGCCTCCTCAGGGTGCCGTCTGCCGGTCAATGCCGGCTGGCGACCACCAGGGGGAGAGCCTTCTCTGTGGTGGGTCTGGCCCTCTGGAACGACCTCCCCCCTGACATCCGAACCATCATGGACCTGCGCCTCTTCCGCCGGGCACTTAAAACTTATTTCTTCCACCTGGCTGGCCTGACATAGATAGATTAACGAGTAATTTTAATTGAATTTTAATAATTTTAAATTATTTTAGCACAGAGTTTATTTAATACCATTTTATATTGTTATACTTGTTGTGGGTTTTATCTTTTCTGTGCACCGCCCTGAGTCCCATCTGGGAGAATAGGGCGTATATAAATTCAAAATAAACTAAACTAAACTATTCCTATTCCTATTCCCATCCCCATCCCTATTCTATTCTTATTCCTATTCTATTCCCATTAACTGTTCTGTTCTGTTCCCATTCTCTATTCTATTCTATTCTATTCTATTCCCATTCCCATTCTATTCTTATTCCTATTCTATTCCCATTCCCTGCTCTGTTCTGTTTTATTCCCATTCTCTATTCTATTCCTATTCTTATTCCTATTCCATTCTTATTCCCTGTTCTGTTTTATTCTCATTCTCTATTCTATTCCTATTCCTATTCTTCTATTCTCCATCCTATTTCATTTCCTATTCTATTCTATTCTATTCTATTCTATTCTATTCTATTCTATTCTATTCCTAAACAATTCTATGTTCCTTGTGTCAACCCCTCCATCCACTGCTTCACTTTGAAAACCAGCTCTGATCTTGGATAGAGCAGCCTGCCAAAGAGCCTAGAAAACTCCCAAGAGCCGTTAGGAAGCTATTCACGAAGGTCTACCTTTGGGAAGGGAATTTTTGAAAGAGCTCCTTACCTTGAAAGAGATAATGTGTAGTGTCAGTGCCTTATTTGCAACAAAGGAAATCCTCTGCTATGGGTTATTAGGAACAGAATGGACAATAAAACAGCCAGTGTCATCATGCTTGCCAAGGATAGGCCAAGTTCTTGTCAACTCAGCTAAAGAAGCTTCCTAAAGACTTTGTGAAACTCCAAAGACAACCTGACTTCATCAACTTCTCTAGGACAGGGGTCTCCAACCTTGGCAACTTTAAGCCTGGTGGACTTCCACTCCCAGAATCCCCCCAGCCAGCAATGCTGAAGTCCGCCAGGCTTAAAAGTTCCCAAGGTTGGAGACCCCTGATAGATGCACATTCTGTTTTGAAATTTATAATCTGTCTGGCCAAAATCATCATTTCTAAACAAGAAGACACAGTTTATAAAAGACAAATGAATTGTGAAGAAAGGGATAGTTTTCCTCTCTTCGTGGCGAGGAATGGGACCGTTCTCCTCCTGCCCTTTACCACGCCTATTTTGCCCCCAGGTTTCCACCCCCAGCCATTAACCTCTATTCCAGGGGTCCCCAACCTTTGCAACTTTAAGTCTGAAGGACTTCAGCTCCCAGAATTCTGGGAGACCTCTGTTCTACTCTCTCGCCTCTGCTGTTAGGACCCTATCTGTGTCTCTTGAGTCCCAGGCCCTTCTTCATGAGCTTTTGGGAGAAACACTGTTTGCCCTGGGCTTTTGGGCTCAGGTGACAGTTCACCGCCAGCCAATCAGAGGAAGGGAAGGGAGAAAGAGAAAAGGGGGGGGGGAGAAAGTGTTCCGTGGGGAGTTTCCTCTCCGGGGGTTTGTTTCCTGCTATCCGGAAGGGAGACGGATTGCTTTTATCCAAGATCCTCAGTTGGATCCCTTGCTGAGGTTATTTTGAAACCAGCCCTTCAGCCCCTGGTCTCCTCCAGCTCCTTTAAGGACAGCATTGGAGGCTTTTTAGATTTGAAAAGGATGAGCCAGGAGGGAGGCAGAGAGAATCAATGTGAAGGTTTCAATAACACGGGGAGAGGGAAGTAGGCAGAATAAGAGAATATTTTCTTCCATCACAACACAGTTTGGGATCATCCAATATAATTAATTGGTGGTTGACTCAAAGCCACAACACAACAACAACAACAACAATAACAACAACAACAACAACAACAACAACAACTGGTTTTTGTAATGTAGAATGCTTTTGTGGAACTATAGCTTGGTCTATCAGGCTAAGCCCAAGAATAACATAGAACAATTCAGCCGGTGTTCGGTTCAGAATACAAGGACTAAACCCGTGAAGGCCAACCTATGGCACGCGTGCTACAGGTGGCACATGGAGCCATATCTTCTGGCACATGAGCCATCAGCCCCAGTGCGCATGGGTGTGCCAACCAGCTGATTTTCAGCCTTCTGGAGGGCCAAGGGAGGCCATTTTTGCCCTCCCCAAGCTTTAAGAATGCCTCCGGAGCCTGGGGAGGGTGAAAAATGGTCCCAACAGACCTACCAGAAGTTTGGAAATGATCCATTTCCTGCTTCTGGAGGGTCTCCTGGGCGGGCTGGGGAAGTTTGCATTACAGATGCTGGCAGACATGTGGGCTATTGCGCACTTGTGCTCACATTTTTGGCACCCAACAACAAAAAGGTTCGCCATCACTGGACTAAACCCTTATACTCTGCCCCTGACAGATACACACTGGGAGACTCTAAGGAGGGGCTATCCTGACCCCCTTCCTCCAGCTCCAGGCTGTGCTGCCTCTTGTCTCCCTCTCCCCTTCCTGGCATGTGCTACTTCATGTTCTTCCAAAGCGCCTCTGTGGGTACCTTTAACAGATGAACAGAGTTGGAAGGGACCTTGCGGGTCATCTAGTCCAACCCCCTGCCCAAGCAGGAGACCCTACATGTGCCTCTACCTAGGATCGAACTCACAACCTCCTGCTTGGGAGGCAAGAGCTCCACCTCTAGGCCACAGCAGCTGACCCCTCTCTCATGTGGCCTGTGCTGCCCCATGAAGGGAATGGAGTCCAGGAGGTGCCTCTGTATTTTCTGGTTGCTGCTTCAGAGTGTCAGGCTTCAAGTAACGCACCCATTACACACAGTGTGCGTCAGGCCTGGATGTCAAGCTTGGGCATTGGATCTTCAGGCCTGCCACATTTAGTCTGTGGGAGACTGGGGGGGGGGGTATTGTATGGATCTGGGGAGACACATAGTCATGTTCCTTTCTCCGAAAGTCAAGGACATCCTGCCCTGCACCTACCTGGAGTATCGTGGCTCGGAGGCATCTCCAGTTGGGACGGTTCTTTGATTGGACCTTGGGATGGACATATGGGTGCTGGGTAGGTGCTTGGACTTTATTTTGGGTGGGGAAAACCTGGACGCTTTCAGATTCAGATGTGCCAATAGGACATCGGTAATAAAATGGAACTTTGAGGGACTCGAAGCCTCGGAGTCTTCTTTCGTTGGGGGTCTTACTTGGAGTCCTGGCAGGGTGTGGAATAGCCTCCTCCAAGCATTCGGTGTTTGCCCATCCCTTTCAGCATCCTAGAAGCTGCCAAAGATGGATTTTTTTCTGGGTGACGTTCAATAGTTTTCACCTTTCATTTCGGATTACTTGTATGGATGTCACCATCAATATTTTATTTTTACGTGTTTTCTTTTGCGGTACGATCGCTATGGGTTCCGTCCCTCCCTTCGCTCCGTTCAACTCGGCGAAGGAGACCTGGGTTTCCTTTATGGCACGATTCGAGTGCTTCGTGCTGGCAAATGACTACGGGGCGCTGCCCCCGGCGAGAAAATTGGGCCATTTCCTCGGCTGCGGCGGCACGGAGCTGTTCGCCACCGCTCGCACCGTGGCCGCGCCGACAGAAGTATATGAGATGCCGTGGGACACATTGATCGAACGGCTCAGGGCCCACTACGCCCCGGTGCCGTCTAAGATGACCCACCGCTTCGCTTTCAGGAAGTGCCTCCAGAAGCCTGACCAGTCGGTGGCCGAATTCCTGAAGGCGCTCCGCATGGCCGCCATTCCGTGCGCTTTCGCCGCGGAGTTCCTGGCCGAGTCGCTGCTGGAGCAATTCATCTGGGGCCTCAGGGAAGTCCCCCTCAGAAGGCGCCTGCTGGCCCGCGCTGAACTGACCCTAGAACAGGCTGTGGACGAGGCTCGGGCGTTCGAGATGTCCGACTCCTCGGTCCTGGATAGAGACTTGGACCGCCATCCGCCCGCACGCGCGTGCCTGGTGGAGGAGGCCGATGACCCTGACGAGGACGACCAAGTCGCCTACATAAGGCCCGCCGGCCGCAAGCCGCCCCTGCCGGCTGCCTACAGATGTCTGGGATGCCGGGGGAAGCACCCTCGGGCCGATTGCCCGTTCAAGGAGGCCATCTGCCGCCGCTGCGGCCGCAAAGGACACTTGGCCGCCGCATGCCGCGCCGCCGCGCCCGCAGAGGATCAACCCTCCCCCGAGCCCCAACGCCGCTCCGGAGAAGAACGTAGAGGGCCAGCGGCCAACCCACCCACCCAACGCCGCCGGGACAGACGCCAGCAGCCGCAGCCGTCCGGCTGTTTTACCTTGACCGACGACAACTCTCTGCTGGAAGCCTTGCCCGACCGTACGCGGCTCAGGACAGTTGTGAAACTGGAGGGGGTGGGGGTCCGCATGGAGGTGGACTCTGGCTCGTCTCGGTCCATCATTTCCCGGGCACAGTTGGCCAAGCTACGCCCCGGCCTTTCCTTAGACAGATTGTCCCCCCCACTCACGGTTTTGCGGGACTATCAGGGATCGTCAATTCCCATCCTGGGCCAAATTTCCCTGCGGGTGGAGTACGGGGGTTTCAAGGGGCCCTTGCCTATCCTGGTGGTTTCTGATCCCCTGGCGGCCATCATCGGCCTGGATTGGTTTCCCGCCCTTGGCCTGTCAGTGCAAGGGGTCCACTCTATTCCCGCCTCCTCTCCCATCTCCGGGGTTTTGGAGGAGTTCGCCGACGTGCTAGACGGTCGGCTTGGCTCTTACGTGGGCACCCCTGTCTCCTTAAATCTTGACCCTCAGGTTGCACCCATTAGGCTCAAGGCCCGCAGGCTGCCGCTCGCCCTGAAGCCCAAGGTCGATGCCGAACTTGACCGGCTGGTGGCGCAGGGCGTGCTTGAACCCGTTGACCAGGCGAGATGGGAGACCCCCATAGTGGTCCCCATCAAGCCCGACGGGTCGGTGCGGATCTGCGCCGACTATAAGTCGACCATCAACCGTGGGCTCCAGGCGAACCCATATCCAGTTCCAGTGGTGCAAGACCTGCTCCATTCCCTGGGGCAAGGCCGCATATTTGCGAAACTGGATATGGCCCAGGCCTATCAACAGCTCCTGGTGGACGAGGCGGCTGCGGAGGCGCAGACCATCGTCACCCGCCGGGGGGCTTTCCGTTGTCGCAGACTCCAATTCGGTGTGTCCGTCGCCCCGGGGATCTTCCAGAGCCTCATGGAACGTTTGCTCCATGGGCTCCCAGGCGTAGTCCCGTATTTTGACGACGTTCTGATAGCTGCTTCCAGCATCTCAGAACTCGCCAAAGTACTGAGGAGGGTCCTCAGCATTTTCAGGGGCGCGGGATTAAAGTTGAAGCGCAGCAAATGCGTTTTTGCCGCGCCGGAGGTGGAGTTCCTGGGCTTCTTGATCGATGCCCGGGGGATTCACCCCACCCCCAAGGAGGTCGAGGCCATTAGGAACGCCCCTACGCCTGCCTCCAAGACGGAGCTGCAGGCGTTCCTCGGCCTCTTAAATTTCTACGCGCCTTTTCTCCCCCACAAGGCAACGCTAGCCGAGCCGCTTCATCGATTGCTCAATCGATCTGCGGCCTGGTGCTGGGGCAGCCGCGAGGCGCATGCGTTCGTGGCTGTCAAAGCCACTCTGACGTCAGAGGCAGTCCTTGTGCAATATGATGACAGGCTGCCCTTGACGTTAGCGTGCGATGCCTCCCCTTTCGGCCTGGGGGCCATCCTGAGCCATTCCTTCCCAGATGGCTCAGAAGCCCCCATTGCTTTTTGGTCCCGGACAATGTCTCCCACTGAGAGAAACTATAGCCAGATTGACAAGGAGGCTCTGGCTATGGTGTCCGGCATCAAAAAGTTCCACCAATACCTGTATGGTCGGACTTTTGCTATCTTCACAGACCATAAGCCTCTCCTTGGGCTATTGGCCGGTGACCGTCCGACCCCCCCCATCCTTTCTCCCAGGATGACCAGATGGACGGAGTTCCTGGCAGCGTATAGTTATACGCTGTACTACCGTCCGGGCAAGCAGCTGGGGCACGCTGATGCCCTGAGCCGGTGCCCCCTCCCCAAGACGGACGAAGAGCCGGTGCCGGCACTGTCCGTCTTGTCTGTGGCAGACTCAGGCCTGCCCTTGACGTCCTCGGACGTCGCCGCCCGGACGAGGGCCAACCCTGTCCTGTCCCAGGTCTCCACCTGGGTCTTGCGAGGGTGGCCTCAGGGCGGCGTGGCCGAAGATTTTCGGCCGTACAAGACACGCCAGACGGAGCTTTCGCTCCACAGCGGCTGCTTGTGCTGGGGGGATCGGGTCATCGTTCCCCCCCCCTCCGTCACCAGGTGCTCCAGACGCTCCACGCCGACCACCCCGGCATAGCCCGGATGAAGGCGCTCGCCCGCAGCTATGTGTGGTGGCCGGGCTTGGATGCGGAGGTAGCTGCCTGGGTCGGGGGTTGTGTCCCTTGTCAGACCACCCGCCCCGCCCCTCCGGTCGCCCCGCCCAGGGAGTGGGACTTGCCCCGGAGCCCTTGGTCCAGGCTCCACATAGACTTCGCGGGCCCCTTCCGAGGCCAAACATTCCTGGTGGTCGTGGACGCCTACTCCCGCTGGGTGGAGGTCATCTTGATGGCTTCCACTACGGCCGAGAGTACGGTCAGGGCCTTGCGCCGCCTTTTTGCGACGCACGGGTTGCCGGACATCGTGGTGTCCGACAACGGGCCCCAGTTCCAGTCCGCCACTTTCCAGGAGTTCTTGGCCTCGCAAGGGATCCGCCACGCGCCAGTGGCCCCTTATTATCCGGCCTCCAATGGTCGGGCAGAACGGGCCGTCCGCTCGGCCAAGGAGGCTCTGGGACGGATGACCAAAGGGGACTGGCCCGCAAGGGTGGCTGCTTACCTGTTAGGTCAGCATTCCACCCCTTGCCCAGCCACACGGAAAAGCCCCGCCGAGCTCTTGATGGGTCGCCGCCTGCGGACAACCTTGGACAGGCTGCACCCGGCATACAACGATGTGCAGCCTTGCAACCTGGGGGTCCCACCTCCCCGCCTTTTCCAGCCCGGGGACCCTGTGTATGCCCGCCACTATGCAGGGGACACTAAGTGGGTTCCGGCCACTGTAACCGAGCTAACGGGTCCCTGCTCTTTTAGGGTCAGCCTCCCGGATGGGTCCGAGTGGCGGCACCACGTGGATCAGCTAAGGCGCCGCCTACCCACACCTGCGGACCCATCGTCGGAACCGCCCTGCCCCGTTGCCCCGGTTGGGCCAGTCAACTCGTTCTCCGAGAAACCGCTCGGGGCCTTCGCTTCTTCAGGCCCGGCCGAACTGAACGCCGCCTTCCGGCATACGCTTCAGAAGCTGTCTCAAACCGAGGGGGACGTGCGGGCCCTTGCGCCTAAGGACCCGCCCTGCACCGCCGCAACCAACCGGCATCCAACTAACTATGCTCCGAACGCCGCGCCCCCTCGCCCCGACTTACCAGCTCAGACGGCTCCGCCTCCGCGAGTAGGCCTCGATGACATCACCACCTGGAGCTCCACTCCCCGAAGGGAGGAGCTCGCACAGGGGCAACCTACCTCTCCGACTTCTCACCAACAACTGAGACGGTCTGGGCGTTCCCGGCGCCGCCCCGCCTACTTAACAGACTACGCATGCTCGTGCATCAGAACGGACAGTTCTTCGAGCATGCGCAGACCGAGGGGGGAAAGGGGTGTTATATCCTCGACCTGCGACCGGTCTCGAGATACGACCGGCCGCAGGTCTTCCAGGCTGCCTCTTGGAGCCTTGGCAACAGGCTGTAGCAAGGCGGCCAACCGACAGACGCGCCTGATTGGCTGAGGCGCGCCTGGCCCTTGCTGCAGCCTGATTGGCTTTCCCTTTGACAGCTCCAAATATAAAGAGCTGTCAAAGCGCGGGAGCCCCTGTCTACCGCCTATTTCTTTCGTACTTGTTCCTACTAATATTTTAACCTGCCTAAAATAAAGGGCTGTTGTTTTGAGCAAACCTGGCTTGGACTCCCTCTATTCTCCACCGTGCAGAGAATCTAACACTATCTACCTTTATTATGCTTTATTTTTGGTGCTATAAAGATCATGTCTTGGTTTATGGCAGGGTGGATTTGATTTAAATCAAGTTGATTTAAATCACGATTTAAATCACTAGTAAAAAAGCTTGATTTAAACCATAGTTTTCTACATAAAGACTAATTCTTGCTGGTATAACTTATAATATGCAAGTAGATGAAGATTTTTAGAATAACAACTTTTCATATTAGTTTTTTTATCCCCAGTTTAATAGGTTAATCATTCATATTTGGACAACTTTTCTGTTGTACTTAGGAAGGAGAAAAATAATCATTACCTTAACAATTTCAATAGATTTATTCAACTGAAACAATAACATTACAGCATATGCTATTTGCTTAAACAAACATCCATGTTTGTTAACTAATTTGGCTAAACAATATATATATATATATATTTTAAGAAACTTAGACTTTCATTTTGTAGTACTGCTTGTCTGCTTGCCCCTACCTCCTCACACTTAGTTTCAATTTCTTCTTGTGCAGATCTATTCCACTCCAAATAATCAGAAAAAATATTGTTTCTATTCTATTCACTGAACTTCTTGAAACGTAGCACTGAAGGGGTTGATTCTGTATTCATAGGTTTGTAGAAGTTAGGATTAAGGTCTTTTTTTCAACTCCCTTCATGTTATAACATTTTTGCTGTGAAGAAGAGGCATGTGGTCTCTGCTGAGTCAAATTCAGTTTTGAGAACTGCAAAAGTAAACCAAGCATCTGTGATAATATCTTGTAGGCAGAGAAACTGCCCAATAATCTTACAAAAACCTCTGGAAGAGCATGACATTGTGAATGGATTAATGGAATTTATTTACCCAAAATATTAAACATATACAGCCTTATTCTACATAATTAAAAAAACTAATCTTTATTTCATGATGGAATAACCTTTGGATGGTAAAATATTTTCCTCAAAAAGCATTTTATATAAAAAAATCCGATTTAAATCAAAAAAATCCGATTTAAATCGAAAAAAATCCGATTTTTTTGATTTTTTTAAAAAAATCATTGATTTTTATCCACCCTGGTTTATGGTTACTTGAATTAATTATTGTTTTAGTTTGCATTTACTGTGGATATTTTATGGATGTTTCTGTTGGTTGTTTTATAAGACTGAACTAACGTGGGGATAAACAAACAAACTATGAGATCCAGGACTGCTTCACTGAGAACGCTGTAGTAGTGGATTAGTCTGTACCACCTGTGTGAAAATGGTTATAGGTCACTTTTTTCAGTGCCCTCATGACTTCAAATAGTCACTAAATGAACTGTTGTAAGTTGAGGACTAAGCTGTGTTTTTCTCCCTCGTTTCCTTTACAGCTGAGAAGTTACGGAGGGCTCCTTCTGAGTTTCTTTCTTCTCTCTCTCTCTCTCTCTCTCCATCACCTTTAGACTCATTCCCTCCCACACGCACATCTGAGTTATCAGGGGAAATTGATTTTATGTGAAAATGAAATGTAGCAGGGTCATCATTACAGTGCGGCTGCCGATTGTAACTTGAAGCCTACCTGTCTAAGTGTTGTGACCGAGACTTCCCAAGATCACGAAGCCGACTCCTCGTCCCGATAAAACCCCTTTTATTTAAGTTAAAGGGAAATTCTTCTCCAGCAAAGTCCCAGCCAACAGTCTTTCAAGAGATTTCACAACTCTAGACCTTTGGAGAACTGCCAGGCCGATATCTTCCAAACGCCACTCTGTAGCAGACAATACTTGGCAAGAAGTCAGGAACCGATCGTCACCCTCATGAATTAAACTCATTGTCCCCTCCCCTTTCGCTCCTCTTTTATTTCCTATGGGAGGGGCCATTCACTGTCCACCTGTGGCCTTACTCCTGAGTCGGCCCTTGTTCCTTAGCTGTTCACTTCTCCTGGCAGCTCTGCACATGTGCACACTGGGAACAGGCTCCAGCTGTTCTTCTGCCCCACTGATCTCCAACTCCGAAGGCAGCTGATAACTGTCAGACGTCCCTGGCCCCCTCTCTGCCTCAGACACAGAGCCCTCATCCGAGCCTTCCCCAGACTCCAGGCCTGGCCCAGGTTCCTCTCCAACCTCCTCACTGTCTGAGTCTGCCCAAAACTCACTCTTATTGTTGTTGCTGCTAGAATGGCTTTGCACATTTCTTCACTTGCTTGTGCAAGTGTTACATGAAGGACCCCGGAACCGTTCTGAGAATGAGGCAGGTAGAGTTTTTTTGAGCAGCGCTGCTCTACCAAGTGTCTTAAAGAGAGAACTCTTGGGCAAATTCTTCCAAGCATGGAAGCCCTCTGGTGTTGACTTCCTCAGTTCTCCTTGATTGAAGTTTTTGGGTGAGCAAAGCCAGGGAGAGGCCGAGGGTGGATTTATTGAAATGAAAAGGTCTTTGCACAGGGATCCACCAAAGAGTCTGGAATCCCCAGTTATGAGATCTAATTGACTTGGAAGCCAAGAGAGGAAGCTCGCGGCTGAAATGAATATTGCCAGGCACAGCAAGTAAACCCAGAGCAGAATGCTCCGCTGGCGGGTGGCTACTGAATGAAGAAGAATGCACTTCAGCCTACAGGTAGTCCTCGATTTATGACCACAGTTGAGCCCAACATTTCTGTTGTTAAGTGAGACATTTGTTAAGGTGTCTTTTGCTACATTTTACATCCTTTCTTGTCACAGTGGTTAAGTGAATCCCTGCACTTGATAAATTAGTAACATGGTTGTTAAGTGAATCTGGCTTCCCCATTGACTTGGCTTTTGTCCAAAGGTTGCAAAGGGGGGTGACCTTGGGGCACAGCAGCGGTCATAAGTAGGAACCCCATGATCAGGATCACATGGACATGGAGACGCTACAAAGACTGTAAGTGTGAAAAACGGTCAGAAGTAATTTTTTGTCAGTGCCATTCTGACTTTGAACAGTCACTAAACAAACTGTTGTAAGTTGAGGACCACCTGTAAAGTAAACTAGAATTGTGCCAATGTTAAGTGGCCCATTTGTGGTTGAGTTCCAGCAGTGACTGGATTAGGCCCGCCTTTATTTACGACTGAATCTAGATGGCTTGGAGAAATGGAGAAATGTGTTGTGTCCTTTTGTGTGAAGACAGAGGCAAAGAAAGCATGAAGCAATTCCGCTTTCTCCCTGCTGCCCATCACCTTCTTTCCATCTTCTTCCATTGTAAGTAGTTCTCAACTTACGACCGTTCATTTAGTGACGATTTGAAGTTACAACCGCATTGAGAAAAGTGACGTGACTAGTTTCCACACAACTGTTGCATCATCCCCATGGTCACAGGATCAAAATCTGGACACCCGACAACTGGTGTGTATTTATGATGATTGCCATGTCCCAGGGTCATAGGATCACCTTTTGTGACCTTCTGACTTGGGGAAGCCAGATTCCCTTAACAACCGTGTCACTAACTCAAAAGCTGCAATGAAGCTGGACGGTCTGGGGTAGGGGTAGATATGGCGGGAGCCGGAGACCATATCATGTGCTGGGAGGGTGCACCCGCTGTTTGCAAGCGGTTGCACGCTCCGATCTCCAGAGCTCCTCTTGCAACCCAGGTGGTCAGGGATCTCAGAGCCGGGGCCCCAGGCTGATGCTATGTAACGCCAGGTCCGTGGTCAACAAAGCCCCCCTCATCCACGACTTAGTGTCGGAGGGGGAGCCGGACCTGGTGGGCATCACAGAGACCTGGCTGGGCCATGAGGGGGGAGTACCCCTTGTGGAAATGTGCCCGCCAGGTTACCGGGCATTTCATCAGCCACGGGCCCAAGGCAGGGTTGGGAGGGTGGCGGTTGTTATTAAGGAAAGTCTTGAGCCAAGGGAGACCACTGTTCCGCAGACAACCGGTTGTGAGTCCCTCTATGTGAGGTGGGGTCATGGGAGGCAGTTGGACTTGCTGATAGTGTACCTGGCTCCCCGCTACGTATCAGCAGCCCTACCCAAGCTCCTTGAAATGATCGCCGAGGTGGCGGTTGACACCCCCAGGCTTTTAGTCATGGGGGATTTCAACCTGCCATCGGTAGGCGAAACCTCTGAGGCGGCCCGGGAGTTCATGGCCTCCATGACGGCCATGGACCTGACCCAAGTAATTTATGGCCCCACACACATCGGGGGACACACACTGGATCTAGTTTTTGCCTCTGGCCAGTGGACGAGTGATCTTGGAGTAGGGGAATTAGTCACCGAACCCCTGTCATGGTCAGATCACTCTCTCCTCTGGCTCGACTTTCCAACCATTGCACTCCACCGCGGGGAGGCGGAACCAGAAGTACTAAGATGGTTCTGCCCCAGGTACCTGATGGACCCAGAGAGGTTCCAGACAGCACTTGGGCCAATCCCTGAATCCCTGGCCCACGACTCGACTGAGGACCTGGCGACCGCCTGGAATAGGGCGGCCGCAGGGGCCCTGGACCGAGTCGTGCCTTTGCGGCCTCTCACTCGGCGCCGCTCTACCTTGGCTCCTTGGTTTTTCGAGGAGCTGATGGAAATGAAACGCCGGAAGAGACGCTTAGACAGCATTTGGAGGTCCACTCGAGCCGAATCTGACCGAACACAGGCAAGGTCGCATTTGTGGACCTACCTTGTGGCGATGAAAACGGCAAAGCGGGATTATCTCACCGCCCTCATCTCATCTGCAGATAACTGCCCTGCTGCCCTGTTTCGAGTGACCCGCTCCCTCCTTCACCACGAGGCTGGCTCCAGGGAATCGTTAACGCGTCTTTGGGTGAGGGGTTCTTGCCAACCCTCTTGAAAGAAGCGGTGGTGAGGCCTCGCCTCAAGAAGCCCTCCCTGGATCCAGCTTTGTTATCTAATTATTGTCCGGTCTCCAACCTTCCCTTTTTGGCGAAGGTTGTTGAGAGTGTGGTGGCACGACAATTCCCCCAGCACCTGGAGGAAACTGCCTATCTAGACTCCGGCTTCCGACCTGGGTACAGCGTGGAGACAGCATTAGTCGCATTGGTAGATGATCTCTGGAGGGCCTGGGATAGGGGTTGTTTCTCTATCCTGGTCCTGTTAGATCTCTCAGCGGCTTTTGATACCTTCGACCATGGTATCCTATTGCACCAGCTGGCGAGGTTGGGATTAGGAGGCACCGTTTTACGGTGGTTCTCCTCCTTCCTCTCCGACCGGTCTCAATCGGTGTTGGCAGGAGGGCAGAGGTCGACGCCGAGGCCCCTTACATGTGGGGTGCCTCAGGGGTCGGTCCTCTCGCCCCTCCTGTTCAACATCTACATGAAGCCGCTGGGTGAGATCATCCGTGGTTTTGGGGTAGAGTTCCATCTGTACACTGATGACACTCAGCTGTACATCTCTACCCCAAACCACCCCAACGATGCCGCCGAAGTAATGTCCCGGTGTTTGGAGGCCGTTCGAGTCTGGATGGGGAGAAACGGGCTCCAACTCAACCCATCCAAGGCCGAGTGGCTGTGGTTTCCGGCACCATGACATAGCCAGTTGACTCCATCTCTGGCTATCGGGGGCGAGTCATTAGCCCCCGCAGAAAGGGCTCGCAACTTGGGAGTCCTCCTGGACCCTCGGCTGTCCTTAGATGACCATCTGACAGCCGTAGCCAGGGGGGCCTTCCATCAGGTTTACCTGATACACCAGTTGCGCCCCTTTCTGGATTGCGACGCCCTACACATGGTCACTCAAGCACTGGTCATGTCCCGCCTGGACTACTGTAACGCTCTCTACATGGGGCTTCCCTTGAGGTGCACCCGGAAGCTCCAGTTAGTCCAGAATGCAGCTGCGCAGGGGATACTGGGAGTTTCAAAATACTCCCATGTAACACCTCTCCTGCATGAGCTGCACTGGCTGCCTGTGGCCTTCTGGGTGCGTTTCAAGGTCTTAGTGACCATCTTTAAAGCGCTCCATGGCATGGGACCTGGCTACTTACAGGACCGCCTCTTACCACATACCTCCACCCGACCAGTCCGCTCCCACAGGAAGGGCCTCCTTAGGGTGCCATCCGTTGGGCAATGGAAGAGCCTTCTCTGTGGCAGGGCCCGCTCTCTAGAACGACCTGCCTCCCGACCGCCGCACAATCACAG
Source organism: Rhabdophis nuchalis (assembly GCA_039707465.1). NCBI lineage: Eukaryota > Metazoa > Chordata > Lepidosauria > Squamata > Natricidae > Rhabdophis > Rhabdophis nuchalis. The sequence continues at coordinate 3,816,314 of CM077657.1, read as the reverse complement.
ACCTTTGCCTCTTCCGCCGGGCATTAAAAACATATTTCTTTCATGCGGCCAGCCTGGCATAGCTGATGTAGCTATGTTACTATTTTAACTGGGTTTTTTAAATCATGCTTTTAGCACGGGCTAACCTTATTTAATACTAGTTTTAATTTTTGGATTGTTGTATTTTTATATTTTGTAATTCCTGTGCACCGTCCTGAGTCCCATGTTCGGGAGAGAGGGCGGTATATAAAACTAATAAATAAAATAAATAAATAAATAAAAAGAAAGGTTGTAAAATGGGATAAAACTTAACGATTGTCTTGGCAATCATAATTTTGGGCTCAATTGTCGTGGCAACTTGAGGACTATAATGGACTAATCATTTCCTTGACTTCTTGTTCTTGTTCTTGTTCCTAAGCAGATGTCCAGGTGTGCGTTTAATGTGTGTACCAGAATTTAAGCGGATTTTGTCATTCTCCACATATTTCTCAAACTTAGCTCTTGATGGTTGCTATGCTGGATTTACTCAAGTCTTGCTTCCTACCTAGCCAACCTCAGTGTCGACATGGTCCCTCCTTCACTGTATTTAATTCTTTTTCACCTGGACTCTGACCAGGACTCGTGACCATAGTTCTGGGCATTCAGAAGTCGAAGGAGAGCAACACAAAACTACCAGTGATTTCCTGCCAAAGCTGTTGGAGGGGGAGGAGGCATAAGGCCAAGGTAAAGCTTGAAGAAAGCTTCCTCAACATGCTCTTCTTGGGAAGGAACAACTTTGGGACTTTGTTCCTTTGCAACTGAAAAACTCAAAGCGGAGTCAAGGAATAAGCATATTTTGTGGTATTTATTCCCCCAAGTGCACCGCTTCTCCCGACCATCTAGCGCAGAGCCTGGTCTCCTTTCTCCTTCCTCTTGGCCATGGCCTCCAAGGTCAGGAAGAAGAACTGCTACCAAGGCAACCATCCGATAAAGAGGGTCTTTGGACCCTGGCCAAGAAAGTAAAGATGAAGGCAAGCAGGAGGGAGCACAGTCAGACTTGCAAGATTATCATAGTATGGCTTTACAATAAAAGTAAAAAGTAAAGGTTTCCCTATTCAGTTGTTTTCTGACTCCAGAGGCTGGTGCTCATCTCCGTTTCTTGGGCGAGGGAGCCAGCGGTGTCCAAGGACACTGATGTGGCCATGTGGCCAGCATGGCTATGTGCCAAAGGCATGGAACGCTATTACCTTCCCATTGAAAGTGGTACCTATTGATCTACTCGCATTTGCATGCTTTCGCACTGCTAGATGGGCAGGAGCTGGAGCGAGGAACGGGAGTTCGCCCCTTCGCATGGCACTCAGGTCTCAAACCGGGTTGTCAGCTCTGCATCTGACAAGTTCAGCGTTTATACCCACTGAGCCACCACACCTCCACAATAAAAGTAATACTGACCTAAATGTTGGTTTCCTAGTCTGGTCTCTCTCCCACCCCCCTCCCCAAGTTTTTTTTAATTTTTTATTCTCTTATATACTATTTTAAGTATATATTCACATAATTGTTATTTTTCTTTACGTTTGTCATTCTTATACATTTGTTATTTCATTTAATAGGTTATAATATACAGTTTGGGTTGCTTTGTTTCCCATCCCTTCCACCTGTTGCAACACCCCCTTATTTTCCCTTTCTTTTCTCCCTCCCTCCCTGCTCTACTTCCTTCCTTCCTCCTCCTCTCCTTCCCCTTCCTTCTTCCCTTACCTCTCCCCTACTCCTCCTCTTCCTCTTCCCCTTCCTTCTAGTCTGGTCTATCTTGAACAACAGATGTTGAGATGGAAGAAATTAGAAAGCATCCTCTTCGCCAAATGTTAAAAACAAAAAACGAGGCAGAAGAGGATCTGTGCATCCTGGGGAACTTATCCACTAAGCATTTCCCCTCCTCCTTCTTTTCTCCAAGAAAGTGCAAAATCATGTTACAGTTTCTTGGTGTTTTGCTTCCAGAATCCAACAATTGGGGTGGGGAAGGCATAGAGCAGGGATGTCCAAACTTGGGAACTTTAAGACTTGTGGACTTCAACTCCCAGAATTCCCCAGCCAGCTATGCTAGCTGGGGAATTCTGGGAGTTGAAGTTCACAAGTCTTAAAGTTCCCACGTTTGGACATCCCTGGCATAGAGCAAAGGCTTAAAGCCGTGCAGCTGTGCACTTTTGATACTAGACTTGATATTAGACTTCAATTATTTCTCCACATCTGAGAGATCTGTGGGAAGGAGAAAACTTCATAAAGCAATATGTTTTCTAGTTACGCTATTTATAGAAGATCCTCTATCTGCTGCCCCTTAGAACTATTTATAAAACCTCTGTGTACAGTATTCTCCTGGTTTTCATTAATCTTAAAACTTTGATCAAGCAGTTATTGGTGGGGTAGGGACTATCTGTTGCAAAGGCCAAGAGCAATTAAATCAGTGAAATGTATTTAGATTTCATTTTCTTTTTGAAAAGCTCCCAAAAGAATGGTCATGAGGTGTTAAACTGTGAAGATATTGGCGGAGGAAGTGTGTTAAAAGCAATTAGTAGAAATTTAGTAAAGTAGATTGAAAAGGAAGTCTCCATTTCTTCAGAATTTGACACTCTGCTATATTACAATCCACGTGCTTCAATCCCAGCAGGAATTATGAAAGATACAAAGAGGGGAGTAGCGTTTGATGGAAAAGATCTAATTTTGCTTCTTAGGAATATGTATCTGGTCCAGATATGGCTGCAGGCCCAGCCAGATCTTTGGCTGAAGTGTGCTACGCGCATCAGGATTGCATGCTTGTGACTGCCATCTTCGGGGTTTTTTTGCCCTCTCTTTATTGACACTCTGATGGTTGCAAGGTTTGGTGGGTGGGTGGGAGGAAGGGTCTTGTTGTGATGGATGATGAATTTGTAACCAATTTACAGCGTAGCTCTCGGTGTATTAGCTGGAGATTCCAAGCATCAACAGACGTTTATCATGGCTTCTGTTTTGTTTGAACTTTCTTTAGAAGAAACTGGAGCTAGTGGAATAGAGATAAGAATGGTGGGAAAGGATAGAACAGAACAGAACAGAAATCTTTATTGGTCAAGTGTAATTGGGGACACAAAGAATTTGACTCCAATGCAGAAGCTCTCAGTGTACATACAAAAAACCAAGTGATGAGTCATAGATCATAATTCATAAGGTACAATCACAATCATAAGATACAAACAGCAAGTGATAAGGAGTAGTGTTGTGGCCCAGCCAGCTCCGGATGAGCTGCTGAAGGACTCTTCTAGTGAAGAGTCCTAAGAGTCTGCCCTGGAGGAGGAGGGAGACCTTGAGGAAGCAGAGAGTCTGGTTGGCCACCAGGAGGTGCCTGGGTCATGGGGCAGTGGGGAAATCAGGGGCAGTTTGTCCCTGATGCTAGATTACGCAGGGCTGAGAAAAGGAGGCAACAGTTAAGTAAGAGGCAAGCTTGTAAGCCCTGATGAGTGGCCCCTCCCAAGAGAGCTTATAAGGAAGGCTTTGGGGAGGGTTCATTTGTAGGAAACAACAGTTACCACTCATCATTGGAGCTCTCTGGTCGTCTGAGTCTGCAATTCTCTGTCTGTCTTTGTTACGTGAGTTGGGGCTTGCAGTCAAGGAGATAGTGGCAAGCAGCCAAGGTTGTGTGTGTGTCTGTCTGTGGGGGCAGAACAAGTAGGTAGTAGGAAAGATGAGAAAAATGGTGAAATTGGACCAGTCTGTTAAATCATCTCTAAAAGTGACAGGAAACTTGATAATGCCTATTCTTCCATTTCTGTTTGTCCTGTTCCAGAGCTTCATAAATATTAAAGATGAGGAATGGGATGAGCTTCTAATCATGGCTTCTTTTGGTATGAAAACGTCATCCATTTTTTACTTGTTTGGCTGTCTTGGAAAAGAGCTTGGAGCCAGGATTGGCTCTGTGATGCTTCTTCCTTTTTCCCATTCTCCCAAGTGAGAAGTCCAGTCCCCTCCCCTCCCCCCCCATCTCCTCCTCTTGGTTCCTATGTTCTTTTCTCTCCCCAGAAGTTAAAGATGCATGAGTGTTTATTTTAGTATCTTAACCACCACTAAACTCAAAGCATAAGACAAGATCACACATAGCAGTATTTCTTAAGCTTGGCAACTTTAAGACATGTGGATTTCAACACACAGAATTCCCCAGTAGCCATGCTGGCTAGGGAATTCTGGGCCTTGAAATCCACATGTCTTAAAGTTGCCAAGCTTGGGAAACACCGGCACAGAAGAAGATATTAATAGATTGCCATCTGGTTTCTTCTCCCTGCGTCCCCCCCTTTCATTTAGATTGAAAGTAAAACTAGCGGATTGGCCTTGCTTGTGAAATCACGTTGCAACATCCCTGAATGGAGAGGCCAGCTGTGGACAGAAGCTGTCCACCGTTCTGGTCCATTGACCTACACTACTCTATTCTTAAGAGCCGTGGTGGTGCAGTGGTTCGAATGCAGCATTGTAGCTAAACTCTGTCCACAGCCATGAGTTCGATCCTGACCAGCTCAAGGTTGACTTCCATCCTTCCGAGGTTGGTAAAATGAGGACCCAGATTTTTGGGGGCAAGAAGCTGACTCCGTAAACAGCTTAAAGAGGGTTGTAAAACATTGGGAAGTGGTATGTAAGTTTCAGTGTTATTAGTATCTTTAGGGTCTGCAGGTTTGTCTTCCCACCAAGAAGAGGTGGTAAAAGACAGGTTGCAAGCATAAATAATAAGATGAAAAAAGGTAAATATGGAATCTAAAACTTGGAGATTATAGTTTTCAATCTATCATGTGTTATTTATGAAAATATTAAATATATCATTTTTTACAGTCACGACTAAGAATCACAATAATTTGACTCCTGAATCTTAGAGTCCAAGGCAATTTATAGCTGGCTGTATCTGGGCAGTTTCATTGCCCTCTTCTCTTTCTCTTCAAAAAAATCCATGTTTGTTGATAAGTTCAACAGGTATTTTTGACCACCTTTTAGATAGTTTAAAAATAGATCAATATAACACTAAACAATCCTTTCCTTAAAATAGTAGTTAGTCAACAACAATTAGCCTCATTAATGTAACAGAAACAGATAATACAGCTTGCAAATGTTACTGATAAAAAGGCCTAATTGCCAACTAGAATATCCAATTCTTTAGAATTTCTGGGGAAATGAAGCTGTGTGAAATTCTCAGGGGTGGGGAGGGCTTTCTGTTGTCATATCCCACTATCTTATGTTCACGTCCCACTATTATAGGTATCAAATTGCATTATTAGAATATTTCTAGCCTCTCTTAGTTTTACCTCTTCGGGGATGGCCTCATGGAACTACAATCGCTTAAATATGAGCCAACCCTGTGCAGCAGCAGCCAAAAAAGCCAATGCGATCCTAGATTGTGTGTAACAGAGGGATAGCATCAAGATCATGTGAAGTGTTAATACCGCTTTATAATCCTAGTAAGATTATATTTGGAATACTGCATCCAGTTTTGGTCACCATGTTATAAAAAAGATGTGGAGACTCCAGAAAGAGTGCAGAGAAGAGCAACCAAGATGATCAAACACACGAAGAACGGTTGCAGGAATTGAGTTTGTCTAGGTTGGGGAAAAGAAGGACTGGGGAGAAATGATAACAGTCTTTGTTGCCACAAAGAAGAGGGGGGCAACCTATTCTCCAATGTACCTGAAGGCAGGACAAGAAGCAATGGGTGGAAACTAATCAAGGAGAGAATCAAGCAAGAAAAAAGGAGGAATTTTCTGACAGTGAGAACAATCAACCAATGGGACAGCTTGCCTTCATAAATTATGGGTGCTCCAACACTGGAGGGTGTTAAGAAGATATTGGATAGCCATTTGTCCAGAACGGTATAGGGTTTCCTGCTTGAGCAGAAGGTTGGACCTTTAAGGCCTCTTCCAACTCTGTTAAGGCTTACAAGGCAGGGAAATCACCCTTCCACAGCGCTTCCAAGAACATTACTTGGATCTCTCTAAGAAGTAACAAAAAGTTCAATTCACTCTGAAGGAATCTTTACTTATTTGCTTATTTCCTTTACTTATTTTACATTACAAACACAAGTTTATATGACCAAGTTAGGACCGATCAACTTTTCAGTTCAAAGAATCAAAAGTGGAGAAAAGCAAAACAGAATTGGATTGCGTTTCCTTTGGCAAGCTTCACTTTGAGGTCACCCAAGTCCCTTGTTTTCCCTTTCCTGTTTTGGGAATTTGCTGTAAAATGTTTGCAAAGAACTCCAGCTGCCAGTGGCGTTCACATGAGCTGATTGGTCCTTTTCTTGGGCTCTGGGAAAGACAGGACAATGCATAGATGACCCGCTCCCCCCATGTTCCATAAGTAGAGAGAAAGAAGATGAAGCAGTTTGGGGGAGGGGGCCAGAATTTCCTAAGATAAAATCAAGACGAGATGGGAAATCTCCTTACCTGAATGGTAATGCACAGCTAATTTAAGATTATAGTTTGTCCAAAAGGCCAATCCTGTACCTATTTTACCTATTTTGGAGTATTGTACTCAAGAAGCATTGGTGACCAACAGGTAAAAATAGCAGTAAAAGAGTTGAAAGGACCTTGGAGGTCATCTAGTCCAGGGGTCTGCAAAGTCAGCTCTTTTAAGACTGGTGGACTTCAACCCCCAGAGTTCCCCAGCCAGCATAGCTGGGAGCATGAGAGCATAGCTGGCTGGGGAATTCTGGGAGTTGAAGTCCACCAGTCTTAAAAGAGCTGACTTTGCAGACCCCTGATCTAGTCGAATCTCCTGCTCTCACAGAAGGCCTATTTCTGACAAATGGCTGTCCAGTCTTTCCCGAAAAGCCAGTGTCCTTTGATGGGGCACCCACCACTTCTTTGTGCAGGTTGTTCCACTGGTTAATTGTTCTCGTTGTTAGGGATTTTCTCCTTAGTCCTGGGTTGCTTCTTTCCTCGATTAGTTCTTTCTTGTCCTGCCTTCTGGCGCTTTGGAGAACAGCTTGACTCCCTCTTCTTTGTGGCAACCCCTCAAATACCGGAATAGTACTATCATGCCAGCCCCAGAGCAAACAATAGGTTCCCTTCTCAAAAGCACATGCGCACGTGATATTCAAGCCAGATGACCATCCTCTGCTCAGCTGATCCAGGATGAGTCTGCAAGAAAGCTTACAAGCCATTTTCTGCCTATCCTTGTGCTGCTCCTATTAAAACTGCTAATAACTAATCTCAAAGTGTTTTAATTTGGAGATTAGTATTTCCAAACCTCTCAGATTGATGAGTATCCTAGGCAGGGACTTGGACTGGACTGTCCTCCTTTTCAGTCCCTAATTCAGTGAGATTTTATTTGTTTATCTAGTTCTCTTGTATCCCTGCTTTCCAACTGAACGATCAAGGCAGCCGACTAAAGGAGAAGGAAACAGACAATTAAAGCACAGATAAAATACACATATAAATACTAAAAACATCCTTGAGGCCTCAGGTTAGTCTGCTTTTAAAACAATCCTAAAGAAGGGTTTTTTTTCCCCTGGCTATCTGTGAGAGAGATTTTATAGCAGTAGCTTTATTTTATTTTTTATAATGTTTTTCTGATACTATGCTTTAGTAGTGGCTTTATGGCACTGTATCTTCATGTTCCCTGGGGTTATTTTGCTATGCTATTGTTTTAATGGCTTGCATCTTTATGAAACTGTTTTTCTGATTCTTTTCTAAATTTGCTTGGGAGGATGAATGCTTTAAAAGGGAGGATAAAACTCCGTGAAATGACTGAATGACTAAATAAGAAGGATGATGTTTAAGGGAAAGAGAGCTTATGCTGAAAGGAGAACATCTGTAAGAGAGACGGCTTGGTGAAGAATAGATATTAGGGACTCTGCTCTTTCCCAGTTGCTGATGGATCCCAAGTACTGGTAGATCTACCAGTATAACCAGTGCCTTCGGAATTATGGAGGTATTGCATCCAGGAAGATTCGAACTGAGCTGTGGTGGCCCAGTGGTTAAAATGCAGTATTGCAGGCTTAACTCTGCCCACAAGCCAGGAGTTCAATCCTGACCTGCTCGAGGTTGACTCGAACTTCCATCCTTCCGAGTAAAATGAGGACTCAGACTGTTGGGGGCAAGAGGCTGACTCTGTAAACTGCTTAGAGGGGACTATAAAGCACTATGAGGCAGCATATGCTAGTGCTATAACCCTGATTCTTTGTTAGTTCTTTGGTTCTAGGACCTGGGTACCTACGAGATCGCCTTCTGCCACCGAGAGCCTCCCGCCATCCAGTACGCTCCCATAGAGAGGGTCTCCTCATGGTGCCATCAGCTAGACAATGTCGACTGGTGACACCCAGGGGGAGAGCCTTCTCCGTGGGAGCCCCTGTCCTCTGGAACGAATTGGCCCCGGAGTTACAAATTATCCCTGACCTACGCACCTTCCGCCGTGCTCTCAAAACTTTTCTTTTTCAACAAGCCGGGCTGGCATAAATACGAATTTTATTAATCTTAATTGGGTTTGTTGGTTTCTAACTTTTATTATGGGCCAAATTATTTAATATGTTTTAACTTTTGTATATCTGTGTTTTACTTTGGCTGTACACCGCCCTGAGTCCTTCGGGAGTAGGGCGGTATAAAAATATTAATAAACTAAACTAAACTTTGTCCATGAGGTAGACCAATGTGTCTCAACCTCGGCAACTATAAGATGTGTTCTGTAGGGAGAACCGAGCAGGCAAAGACTGAGGCGAGACAGAACGCAAAGCAATCCCTTTATTATATGGGGGAAACAGCTAACACAGTGTTTCTCAACCTTGGCCACTTGAAGATGTCCGGACTTCAACTCCCAGAATTCCCCAGCCAGCATTCTAGGAGTTGAAGTCCGGACATCTTCAAGTGGCCAAGATTGAGAAACACTGAGCTGACATAAAACTAGAGGCAGCTCTGGAACTGGCAACTGGGAGTTCCTTGTTTGACAGCTCTTTATATACCCGCTGTCAAACGGGGCAGCCAATCGTGATGCAGCATTCTCCTGCTCTGGCTGTCAACGGCTCAGCCAATCAGGAAAGTCTGTGCGTGGCCACGTTGTCGAAGCTGCAGACATAACCCTATGTGTAGACTTCAACTCCCAGAATTCCCCTGCCAGTGAATGCAGGCTGGGGAATTCTGGGAGTTGAAGTCCACACATCTTCTATGTCTATGGAAATTCTCAGTCAGCCAGGTCATGGCTGTCCCAAAGATGCTTTTTCAAAAGCCAACTAGACTGTGTTTTTCTTTGAAGACGTTTCACTTCTCATCTAAGAAGCTTCTTCAGTTCGGAGTGGATGGTGAGTGATGGAAGGATTTATATTCCTTGCAGTCATCTAGATCAGGGGTCTCCAACCTTTGCAACTGGCTGGAGAATTCTGGGAGCTGAAGTCCTTCAGACTTAAAGTTGCAAAGGTTGGAGACCCCTATTCTAGATGTTAGCCTTGGTCATTGGCCCTTTACAGCCGTTCCGCCGTTCCAAGAAGGCTCCTCCACACCCATTTGCACTATTCGGTGACCCTGAGGGCACCGATGAACCTCCAAGTGGCCTCAGCGACTCTCAGAAAGAGGACTGCAAGGAACGTAAAACTTTCCATCTTCCATCCTTCAGTCAGAACCGAAGAAGCTTCTGGGATGAAAAGGGAAACGTCTTCAAGGAAAGTGAAAGAAAATCCAGTTGCCCTTTGAAGAAAAGAAAAAAAGCACTTCTGACAGTTGCTAAGGCTGAAAAACACAGATACAAAGAAAAAATGTATAAAGTTGCCAAACCACATTTGAGCAAGGGTGGAATTATTATTTTTTTTAAAGGAATTTGTGTCAGGTATCAAAGAAGCCAAGCGAACGTTTTTCTCCCTGATGCTGAGTTTTAGGCTGTGTGAAAGCAATGCTTACCCAGAGCAGGGAACTGAATAGGGGTGTTAGGGATGAGCTCTGCAGCAATTTCAAGGACATGTCTTTGTAGTGACCACGTCAGCCTCTCTACAACTTTGGTAAAATTCGTGGGCCTCCCACTGAAGTTATTGGTCTTTGTTTTCTGAAGTGCTGCTCCTGCCAGGCCTTTGAAAACTCCTCTGTTGCTGGAAGCTACAGGGGAGAAAAGAAAGTACAGAATCTGTGCCTCTTCCCACCTTTTCTCCAGTTCTCAGCCTCTCCCTTAGGAACAGGATCCGTAGGGAGACTGGGAGATTTAAAATAAAAGTGATTAGGTATCTCTGAATAAAAATCAAGGGAACGCCAGAGACCAGACTAAGCTAAAAGATAGATAATAGATAATGTAGAAAAGGGGGGGGGGGGAAATGAGGTGGAAATTACAGGCAAATAGACAATAGGAAAAAGTTTAAATAGCAATTTATTCTCTTTGCAGGAGGAAATGCATGCCGTGTTTTGCACAACTCTCTGAAGTTCTTCTCTTTGAAAACTTGTTCTAAATATATCTTAAAAGCAGAGCGGATTTGATTATTTTACCAGAAAAAAGAAATGTAAAGAAAACGGTAACAAACTACAGAATCATATTGACTGGCAGCCTCAATCTGTTCTAAGGCTGCAATTTAATGCGCTGTCCATCCCTATTAATCTACGTTCTACCGGTTGCAATTATGTCAGAAGGAAGATAAATTGAGGATCCTTCTTAGTTTTTGTTCCAACAGCATCACGTTCTTTCCTGCCTCCACCCCCCCCCCAAACCCTCCACCGTCCTTGTTAAGTCTGGGGCTGGCAGGAGTCCTGGTCTTCGCTTAAGACGCAGAGGCTGGCTGGGTTGTGTGTGTGTGTCTAGTTTCTCCACAAAATAAAGGCAGAGGATAAATCAAATCCATAGCCAAGCTCTTCCTTTCTCAGCTGCTCATTGATGAAAGGAGGAGGTGATGTTGATGGAGACTCCAGCAATGGCATTCCATGCGCCGGCATCTCCTCAGAGGTGCCAAGGTGCCATCTTTGAAGCCTGCAGTTCCATTTGACGCCAGGAATCGTTCTCTTCTTCGGTTTAGGGGTCACAGGATCAGAATTCAGCTGACCTGATGTAGCCTCCCTGTTGTGGCCCAGCCAGCTCCAGATGAGCTGCTGATGGACTCTTCTAGTGAAGAGTCCTATGAGTCTGCCCTGGAGGAGGAGGGAGACCTTGAGGAAGCAGAGAGTCTGGTTGGCCACCAGGAGGTGCCTGGGTCATGGAGCAGTGGGGAGGATCAGGGGCAGTTTGTCCCTGATGCTAGATTACACAGGCCTGAGAAAAGGAGGCAACAGTTATGTAAGAGGCAAACTTGTAAGCCCTGATGAGCACCAGCTGATTGATGAGTGGCCCCTCCCAAGAGAGCTTATAAGGAAAGCTTTGGGGAGGGGTCATTTGCAGGAAACAACAGTGACAACTCATCATTGGAGCTCTCTGGTCATTCCAAGTCTGCAATTCTCTGTCTGTCTTTGTTGCGTGAGCTGGGGCTTGCAGTCAAGGAGATAGTGGCAAGCAGCCAAGATTGTGTGTGTGTCCGTCTGTCGGGGCAGAACACCTCCCTACTCCAAGACCCTTCCCAAGACTCTCACGGATGACTCACACCTGACCCATCACTAGGTCCTCACTTGATGCACCCACACCCCAAAGCCTGATAAACCGAAGAACACGGACATCCCCTGACCTCCTCTGAAGATGTTACCTAGCCTGGTAATGAAATGTTTGGAAACCAACCCAATCAAGCTCAGAGAACGAACCTTCGCCCTCCCATGGATGAGTGGGCTGTTTGTTCGTGGCATCTTTTCTTTTACTCGCCCTGCCCCGTTTAGAGACGGAGCCTTTGATGCCCTGCAGGGACACTGGTGGAGAAGCCATGACTGAGCGGGTATCAAATTAAAAAGAGTGGACCCCCTTAATTAGGTAAGGCTGGTATCCCCTCCCCCAGCTGCACTGTTGGTCTTGCGAAAATGTGCTCTGCACAGCCCAGACCTTCCCTTTCCCCTTTCCTGGAAGTTAAGGCCCCATAATGATCCAGGCAGGATGTCCTCAAGTTACGACCAGTCACTTAGGGACCATTCAAAGAGCTGACAGACCTACCTGTGGAATGCTTAGGACCCAGACCTCCCCCCACCTCCATTCACTCACATGACCACACTTTGGGCACCTGGCAACCGGGCTGCATTTACAACGTCCGGCAGTCACATGACTGCATTTCAGTACAGGGGGTGGGTGGGCTAGAAGACCTCCAAGGTCCCTTCCAGCCGTAGGAGGCTTATGATTCTATGTTCCGCCTAATGGGATGAGCATCGGCTTCTTGAGGAGTTCATTTGGGTGTTGCAATTACACCTCAGGCTCTCCTCAGTCTTTCAATTGTATTTCGGGACGTTGAGTTTCAGCCCTTCTGCCTCTTTCGCGTCTCAAAGCAAAGAACCAATTTGCTAAAAATTTATTTTAAACAGGCTTACCTCCCGTTGCTCCTGCTAAATTTGCACAAAGGTGGGATTATATTTGCATATGCCCAATAAATGGCTTCCTTAATGCATCTTTTTTTTAAAAAAAATCTAAAACATAGCTACAAATGCTTAACACCTAGGGTGCTATTGACAGTTTTTAGTTTTTATTCTGAGATTTAAAAAAAGCACTTTCCTCCTGACTGGCTTAATCTTTCTTTTCTTTCTTCTCTGCAGAATGATAAAAGAGATGAACGCAAAGTATTATTAATATTAACATTATTATTATGTAATTTCTTATTTCTGAATTAATTCCTTGGGCGTTCAAACTTAAATAAAAATTAATACAGTGTCTTTGAAATATGCTAAATAAATTTCCTTCCATTTTTCACCCCGAGGCATTCTTGCAGTCATGAATCAATAACATTCTAGATTTCCCCCTAGAGATTCTGAAATTATAATACAAATGTGGAATTTGAGGACTTAGTTGTTGCTAATTTATTTATTTATTCATCCAATATATTTACACATCAGCCATTCTGGATTAGCAACCCATCGTTTTTCATTTAGCGTTATGTGTGAAGTAGACCACTGTGGCTTAGTCAACAAACCTCAGTTAAAAGAAGCTACGTTGTAGCACAAGACATCAATGTTAAATGTATAAAGTCAATTTGGGGGTGGGGGTGGGGGGGTATTGGGCATCTTTAAGAAAGAAGTCAAAATACAGAAGTGCCAATGTTGTAATTCTGGTGTATCAACCATTGGATCTCAAGAAATGTTTGCACCACCACCTTAAATACAACAGGGAGAGCCACTATGATCTGTGTGTGTGTGTGTGTGTGTGTGTGTGTGTGTGTGTGTGTGTGAGCGAGTGTGTGTGTGTGAGAGAGAGAGAGAGAGAGAGAGAGGGAGGGAGGGAGGGAGGGAGGGAGGGAGGGAGGGAGGGAAGGAGATGTTGAAACTCTGGAAAGAATGCAGAGAAGAGCAACAGAGATGACTGGAGGCTAAGACATAAAACAGAATGGCTGCAGGAATTGGGTGTGTCTAGTCCAATGGAAAGGAGGACATGACAGCAGTGTTCCTCTATTTGAGAGGCTTCCACAAACAAGAGAGCAGGGGCAACTTAGTCTCCAAAGCCCCTGAAGGCAGGACAAGAAGCATGGAAACTGGTCAAGGAGAGAAGCAACCTGGAATTAAGAAGAAGCTTCCTAACAGAACAATTAATCAGTGGAACAGCTTGCTTCAAGAAGTTGTTGGTGCTCCATCACTGGAGGCTTTCAAGAAGAGACTGGGCAGCCATTCGTCTGGAATGGTATAGAGGGTCTCCTGCTTGAGCAGGGGGTTGGACTAGAAGACCTCCAAGTTCCCTTCCAACTCTGTTAATAGCATTTATCAGTTGTGGGGAAGGTGGGGGGCGAGGGGTCTTTGGGAATTTTGAGTGTGTGTGGTGGGTCTGCTCCCAAAGTGGCCACCATGGTGGGTTAGCTAAGTGCAAAGCCCCCCTCCCAAGCGGCTTCCTCTGTCCTCTGGGGACCTTGATGGGGTCCAGGCATATTCCTGCCAAGGGGTAAACAGGTGGTACTTGACGTAGGATGACCCCTGGGAGCAGAATTGCCACTGCCAAGCAAAGTGGTTGTTATAAGTGGGTCTCACCCATTTTGTGATATTTTCTGCCACAGTTGATGAGCAAATCATTGCAACTGTTTAACGAATCATGCGGGCGTTAAGTGAATCTGGCATCCTCCCTTGGCTTGGCTTGGCTGGCATTGGCTGGGAATGTCTCAAAGGGTGATCGTGTGATCCCAGGATTCTGACACCGTCGTAGATACACTCTGATGGCCAAGGGCCCAGATTTTGATCACGTGACTGTGGAATGCTGCAGCTGTTGTAAGTGTGGGGCATGGCCACTTTCCTCAGGGCCAATGAAACTTCAAAACAGTCACAAAACAAACGGTTGTTAAGTGAACTGTATTTTGCTTTGCAGAACGCTTTACAGGTGGTCCTCGACTTACGACCACAATTGAGCCCAAAATTTAGATTGTTGTGAGACATTTTGTTAAGTGAGTTTTGCCCCATTTATGACCTTTCCAGCCACAGTTGTTAAGTGAAGCACTGCGGTTGTTAAATTAGTAACATGGCTGTTAAGTGAATCTGGTTTCCCCCTTGACTTTGCTGGTCAAAAGAGGATCACGTGACCCCCGCCGTAAGTGTGAGTCAGTTGTCAAGCATCTGAATGTAAATCAGGTGACCCTGGGGATGCTGCAACGGTCATAAGTGTGAAAAGTGGCCACAAGTCACTTTTTCCATTGCTGTTGTAACTTCGAATGGTCACCGAATGAAAAGTTGTAAGTTGAGGACCACCTGTACTGGTTTCCTAAATAACCTTTTGACTAAAACACAACAGAGGAAGGTTTGTGGCGTTTATGGGTTGTCCTTGTGTTGTCGCTGGAGGGCCAGTTGGATGTAAGAGGGGAGAGGGGGTCCTTCAAACAGGCTGACCCCAAGCCCTGCCAGGCTGTTCAGGGGATAACCTTGAATTATGGGATCCCAAACTCTTTCTTGTCCACAATTCTTAAAGGACATTCAGCGAAACACGTTGGGATGGCTAATAAGTTTATGTTGACGGCATAAATTGTTTGCTTCTACTTTTCCTGGAATCAGCCATTCCCCAATTATGGGACTTTTAGATGAGCTTTTAATCCTTGACTATAGATATACCAGAGAGGGACTTGGTGGCTCAGTAGCTAAGACACTGAGCTGGGTTGATGAGAAAGGTCAGCAGTTCAGCAGTTCGAATCCCTAGTGCCGCATAATGGAGTGAGCTCCCATGACTTGTCCCGTCTTCTGCCAACCTAGCAGTTTGAAAGCATGGAAAAAATGCAAGTAGAAAAATAGGAACTTTGGTGGGAAGGGAGCAGCGTTCAGTGCGCCTTTGGCGTTGAGTCATGCCGGCCACATGACCACGGAGACGTCTTCGGACAGCGCTGGCTCTTCGGCTTTGAAATTCCCTAGAGTAGGGAATGATTAGCACATATGTACGAGGGGAACCTTTATAGGTTCTATACCTATATCTCTATAGATCTATATCTCTATATCTACTTTTATAGATATACCAACACTAATTCATGTGACATCTTCTGGGCCGTTCCCTCCCAGGGCAAGGTCTGTCTCAACAGCTTCTCATTCGATTGCCAGGACAAATGCGTGAAATGAAATGTTGCAGATAAAATAGTTTTGGGTTTTGTTAAAGTCCAAGAGGCCTTGTAAAGCTAAGCATAAAACGAGGGTTTAAATGTAATTCATTGTTGGGCTTACTCAGCAGCTCTTAATAGCAGTTGCAATGCCTAGAAACGCCTTTCCAGAAATGTCAGTCGATCGATCTCGCAATAGCAGATCAATAATCACTAAACAGGAGTTTGTCGGGGAATTTGCTAACAAGGAGTGAAGTGAGCATGGCGTTCCACACACATGATAAAAGGGCATTTTGGTAGCATGCTCTATGGCAGTGATGGCGAACCTTTTTGTTGTTGGGTGTCAAAAATGGAAGGGCGTGCGCACGATGGCACGCGCATGTGCCAGCACCCATAATGTAAAGCACGCTCCCATATGCTCATGTGTGCACAACATACACCCCTTGGTATTTCCTCGGAGGTGGGGGAGTGGGCGGGAGAGGCTGTTTTCACCCTTTGCAGGCTCCAGGAAAGCCTTCATTTATTTCCAAACTTCCGGCTGGCCCATTGGGCCCATTGCCCACCCTCCCCAGGCTCCGGAGGCTTTCCTGACGCCTGGGGAGGGCAAAAATGGCCTCCACCGGCCCTCTGGAAGGCCGAAAATCAACTGGCTGGTTCACGCATGTGCGCTGGAGCCGATGGCTCACATGCCGGCAGATATGGCTCCATGTGCCACCTGTGTCACGTGTGCCATAGGTTTGCCCTCACGGCTCCATGGATTGTTGTGTTCTCTAACTAAAGGAAGAGCTGTGATGGAATATAGTGAGGAAGTCTATAGGAGAGTCACAGTCCAGGCCTTGGTTGTCCCAAATGTGCTTTTTTGCAAAAGGCAACTGGACTTTCTTAGCCTTTTTTCATTTGAAGAGGTTTCTCTTCTCATTCAAGGAGCTTCTTCTGGGTCTATCACAACACGATAGCTTATCCTTGCAAGTCTTCACATTGTAGTAACACATTAGGGGCCACTTGTGTGATCATAGTTTCTGCCATAGAGAGTGCCTCCTGATCTGACCTCGCATGGTTGAGGTGCTCCAGGTCCCTTCAATCGTACAATGTCATCTCCCAGGACCTCAGAAAGGCACCTTCTCCACCGCCATGCTTGCCTCGGGGATGTGGCTCCCTCTGAGACCTGAAAGTCCCCCCCTCCAGTTGGCTTTGGGGCAGTAAAGAGGAGGATCCCCAGAAGGAAAGGGGCGCATCCCAGAGGAGTAAGAGGCAGCTCAGCCCAGGTCTTAAGGGTGAGAGAAAGAGGGTGAGGACAAGCCCTCCCAAACAGTTCCCAGAATATATTGTAGATGCAGATAGTGGACTCCTCAGTCATCAGACCCAAAATCACGAACGATACACGAATTCTTCCAGGCTGAGAGATTTATTGTTTTCATACCTACAGACCGAATTCTTGGCAGACTGAGGATTCTACTTTCTGCATCTACAATATATTCCGGGACCTGTTAGGGAGGGCTTGTCCTCACCCTCAGGCTCTCCGGGCTGAGTCTGCCTCTTCCTCCTCTGGAATCAATCCCATCCCTCCTGGGAATCCCCCTCCTCACCCCAGTCCATCCCATCCCTTTCACCAAGCAGGGTGGCACAGAGATCATGGATGAGCTATCAGCAGATCTAGCGTGATGGGATTTAAAAACTCCTTGGTTCCAAATTCTGCATTCGCTGGCTGGGGAATTCTGGGAGTTGAAGTCCAGGCATCTTCAAGTGGCCACGGTTGAGAAACTCTGTCCTAGACCCTCTGCTGACCCCCTGGTAGCTTCGGCTTCAAGCAGCCTCCAGATCTCAGATCCCCTTTTATTTCGGCCGATGTTCTCCCGTCAGTCTAAAAGACCTTGCCAGAAGCTCCGACTTCTGAATTAGAAGTTCTCAATCAAACCAGTGAAAAGAAACTGCTCATTAGGCTAGGCTTCCACCCTCCGATCCGTTTTGGCAGGCTGGAGAAGTGCAATTGTGAGTTGGAGGAGTGTGATTGTGAGTGTCCTCGGCCCGGCTTTCTCTGTGGTGAAGCTCCAAAGGAGGGAAGAAGGCAGGTGGGAAGGAGTGGTAGGCCTAGCAGAGCTTGAAGGCACCAATTTCAGGAAAGTTGCATCTGTCACTCGGGGAAATGACTTCAGATTTCCTTGCGATGCTCTGCCCTTGAAGGCGTGTTTGGAAAATAAGAGCCGGACATCTATTGATTAACGAATGGAACATTTCAAGGGAGAGAGAGACGGAAGAAAAATGTTTTTGGAGTTTATAATAGAGGCTCCCACATTCATTCGCCGTTCCCTCCTCCTGTGCCTGGTGGAAAGAAGAGTCTTGCGGGGTCGCACCAAGAAGGCTGGTTG
Source organism: Rhabdophis nuchalis (assembly GCA_039707465.1). NCBI lineage: Eukaryota > Metazoa > Chordata > Lepidosauria > Squamata > Natricidae > Rhabdophis > Rhabdophis nuchalis. The sequence goes on along the minus strand of CM077657.1, from coordinate 3,798,416 downwards.
GTGGGACTCTTTATCCGGTCTTTATCACCAGCCAGGGAGATGCCTGGAGGAGGAGATCCTGCCCAGAGATCTTCTTTTACAGGCCGTTATCACAGTTTTCAGATGCTGGGTGGTAAACTCCTCTCTTGCCAACTTTGTGCTGGGGGCAAGGAGGCACAGTGGGACTTGTTAGGAGTAGACTCCTCGTGTTGGGTAGGAAATATATATAAGCCCTGATGACAAATGGTCTTTGTTGCTTTAAATGTTTGAATGTAATTAGCAGCTGTAATTAACTCAGCAATAAGAGGAAGTCAGGAGAGCTCGTTCTCTCTCTCTGCTCGATCGTTCTCTACTCGCTTGCTGACTGACATTGACTGACTGATTGTTTGAAGAAGGAAGAATCGTGAATTGAGACTGTAAGCAATTGTTTGTTTGTTAAGGACTTTGTTTGACTCACTATCTACTATCACTGCTTGTGAAGCAGGAGTTTAGTTTTACACACCAGTAAAGCTACTTGTTTTTTACTAACAGTGTCTGAGACTCTATTCGTGTGTCTACTAGCAACTTTCTGTCTGCCAAAGGAGAGATCCCCACAAGGACTCAAGGGGATGCAGAATAACATCCTAGATCAGGGATGGTGAACCTTTTCTTCCTCAAGTGCCAAACGTTCACACGTGTGTGTGTGTGTGTGTGTGTGTGTATGCCAACATCCATAATGTAATGCCAACTGCAGACCTGCCCCTGTGCATTTGCACGCGACCCCCACGTGCTCCTCCCTGAAGCCTCCTGGAACCAAAAATGGGGCTGGGGGGGCGCATCCCCCCACATCCTCCACGCATGTGGGCACGCCCCCCCCCCCATCCCGTGCATCTCCCAGCAAAGACCCCAAAATCAGTGGGCCTGCGGAAGGCACGTGTGCCATGGAGGTGACCTGGGCAACGGCTCGTGTGCCCGTAGAGATGGCTCCGTGGGCCCCCTCTGCCACGCTGGCTGTATGTTCGCCATCACGGTCCCAGGCCCTTCCCCTTCCTGGGGCCAGCTGAAGTTCCGTAAAATCACTGTACTGTCCTCGACTTACGACCACAATTCAGCCCAAAGTTTCTGTGGTTCAGCGAGACATTTGTTAGGTGGGTTTTGCCGCATTTTACATCAAGAAATGTCACCGTTGTTAAGTGAATCCCTGCAGTTGTTAAGTTTGTAATAAGGTTGCTAAGTGAATCTGGCTTCCCCATTGACTTTGATGGACAGAAGGTCGCAAAAAGGAATCACGTGTCATAAATACGAACCGTTCGCCAAGTGCCCAAATTTTGATCACGTGACTATGGGGAGAGTCGTAAGTGTGAAACATGGTCATATGTCACCTTTTTCAGGGCCGTTTTAACTTCAGTCCCCAAGTGAACTGTTATAAGTCGAGGACTACCTGTAAACCTTTGAATTTCAAGAACTTTCCTGGAGGCAAAGTGGGAAGCGAAGAACCCAGGGAGGAAGGAGAGCGTAGAGCTGGTCCTCAAAGCGTCTCTGTCTCCTTGGGAACAGGGGGGGGGAATGAGGAGGGGGCCAGGCTTGCAGACTAGACCTCATCAGCCCCAGAGCGAAGTAGCCATGATTGCCGAGAAGAACAGGCAGATGCTGGTCAGTTTCTCTGCCTCTGAAAATAGGCATTCCAGCTGTTAGAATCAAAGCCGTTTCCCATCCTGTCGAGGTCCACAGACAGCAGAAGAGAAAAATGAAATCCATCGCAGGCTTCACGCCAGCGAAGCTGCAGGCAATTTGAGCTGTTATTCTCGATTTAAAAAAAAATCTGTCAAAGCCAAATTTGGAAGGTTTATTTAGTGGCGAGAGCCTCCCCCCCCCCACCCCCCATCAGGTTCCTGCAGGAGAAGGAAAGTGTTTTTGTAAGGGGCAGCCCCAGAATCCGTTAGCTGGCTTGTGTCGGTGAGTAAATAGACGGTGTTCTGTTCCCCCCCCTCAACACGCTAGATTTACAAGATGGATTAATCTATAAGGACCCATAGCAATTCCACAGAATGCTAGCATCGGAAGGGGCCTCTGGGGCCATGGGGGCCAACCCTGTGTCCAGGGCCCGGATCCAAATTAAACCATCCCAGACACAGAGTGGCCTAGCTTGAATTTGAGCACTTTCCGCCCACCAGGAGCCCCTGCCGCCTCTTTCCTCATTGGTTCCTCCATGGCAGGGATGTCCAAACTTGGGAACTTTAAGACTTGTGGACTTCAACTCCCAGAATTCCCCAGCCAGCTATGCTATGCTGGCTGGGGAATTCTGGGAGTTGAAGTCCACAAGTCTTAAAGTTCCCAAGTTTGGACATCCCTGCTCCATGGAGTTGCTCTTTCTGCTAGGCGTCTTATAGAGATTCTCAACCATCCAGGTCATGGTTGTCCCAAAAGTGCTTTAGGAGATGATCAGGCTGAGCCCAAGGGAGGGGCCAAGTGCCCCATCCATCATGAGCCCCTTCCTGTCCACAAGAGATCTAAGTCCAGCCCACCTTGGATGCCTTTCGTATCTCCCGCTCATTTTCCTGGACTATTAGTAGCTCAGATTCTTTTTTTTATGAGAGAATTTTTATTGGTTTTATAACATTTATGGGGAAAAGGTAAAAGGGTACATAGAAAATTTTGGTAGCTCCCATGTTAGTAGTAGAAATCCCTCCAGATCTCACAGCTTTTAAAAATAACATATAAAAGATAAGCATATACAGAATTCTTACTTTATATCAGCCGAATGTTCAATCATCTCTTTCTTTGCCACTTTCTACCATATCAACAATTACAATAATATTTCAAATACAATTATTTTTGTGATCTGGGCCTTTTCGCTATTGCTTCCTCCTCCTTGCCCCCAGATGGAGTCATAGCCTGGCCCTTCCCCATATCTTGTACGTTGCTGCCTTTTCCCCCGCCTCCGCTATCTTCGTCCTCTAGGAGAGAAGAATGTTTTTAATAAAGGCTTCTGCCTCATCCAATGTCTTAATTCTAATTCTGCTTCCCTCCCAGAAAATCAACATTCCCTCTGGTAATAACCATCTAAACCAAATTCCTCTATTATATAGTTTCTTTGATAAGAGTAGCTCAGATTCTTGTAGAGAGCTTAAGCTTGCAATAAATCTTTATGCTCTTTTGAACTGTCTGGATCTCCTGATTTTCCTGGTGCTTGACATTAATCTGAACTAGTGAAGGAATTCAAAGTGGGCTGGACTTTGATCCGTTGTGGGTGCAAAGGGATTCACGACTGATGATATGTTTGACCACTCCCTCAGGCTCAGCCTGGTCCTCCCCTGCAAGTGCTTTTCCAAAAGGCAACTGGACTTTCTTGGTTTTCTTTCCTTTCACTTCTCAACCAAGAAGCTTCTTCCGTTCTTCCTACTGGGAGAACCTCCTGTGCCCTGCACTGTGGAAACGGGAGCCATTCAGTCTGGCCTCCCATGGGAGACTCCTATTTCAGGGAAGTTGAAGTCCTCTGTGGAGAAGGGCGGGATATAAATTTAAATAAATAAATAAATAAATAAGTTGAGGATGGTTATCTCCCGCTTGTTCATTCTCTCTTCCTAGCACTATCCCACCTGTTCCAGGATGATCCTGACTCTCTGAATGACAACAGATGGTGGGAAATTCAGAGTAGGAAAAAACAAATGTCCACATCCCTCGTGTAGAAGCAGATCTCTCTTGGAGGAGAGAAGACCTTGGAGATGGGGGTTATCAATAAATACGCTTTTGTATATAGGGAGTCCTTCAGTTACAACCATTCGTTTAATGGCCATTCGGAGATACAGCAGAACTGAAAAAGTGACTTATGACCAGTGTTCACAGTTACCAATCACTGCAGCTTCCCCATGGTCAATGTCTACGGAGATTCTCGGTCATCCAGGTCATGGTTGTCCCAAAGCTGCTTTTTCAAAAAGCAACTGGGCTTTCTTGGTTTTTCCCTGAAGATGTTTTGCTTTTCATCCAAGAAGCTTCTTCAGTTCATTTGAGTTCAGTTCTTTTGTGCCGGCTGGGGAATTCTGGGAGTTGAAGTCCCTAAGTCTTAAAGTGCCCATGCTTGGAGACCTCTGCTATAAAATCAGTACAAGCTGATCAAGTTGGAGACAGACCCAAAACGAAGGCATGACCTTGGAAGCTGATGGTTAATCCAGTCTTTCCAGTTTGTTACCTCTAGTTTTTGCTGACAATTTTTCTTCACACTGGAAAGTTGCAGTGGGACCAAGGCCAATATCACGGGGGCTCACAGTAGCATTTTTAATGACGCTGGGATATGAACAGGTCTAATCTTCATTTGAAGATTAGATGATAATAACGCACCGGGTCATTAAGCTATCAGGATCTCAACACAGCAACAGAGCCGGAATCGCAAAGTGTATTTGGGAATCTGCAAAATATTCAAATGATATTTAACTTCCCCAAGATTAAAAACACAAACAAAACATGCTTTACAATATCCTTACCTCTACAGTTCTGTTGGGTAGATACTCTAAAATCCTATGAGCTGAGTATGCTTACCCACACAGATCCAGGGAGACCATTTTTTAAAAGCTTTTAAAATTATTGTTCATATTTCAGCCTTTTTACGGTGATCTATGACCGTAATAAAGATTTGATTTGAACCAAGAGATTTGTCTGCCGGCCATTATGAGAGGCTGTTGCTGCAAAGAGATGGAGGGGGAGGGGGATGTAGGAGAAGAGCCTTAAGTCCAGCCCCCCCTCCCCCCGAATTCCCTTGACTTTTATCTCCTTCCAATTTGCCTTCACCATTAGTAGTTCAGATTCTTGTTTAGAAATGGCATGAAATAAACATGTACTCATTTGATCAACTCTGGTTCCTGAATTCTTATGCCTGTGCTGTATTGAAACAGTCTGGTTGGGGAGCTACAGAATTTAGCAGATTTCTGGTTTTACTCTTCTCCCTTACTTTTCTTTCAGAATAACAGAATAACAGAGTTGGAAGTGACCTTGGAGGTCTTCTAGTCCAACCTCCTGCTCAAGCAGCAAACACTATATACCATTTCACATTGGCTGTCCAATCTCTTCTTATAAACCTCCAGTGGTGGGAGTACCCACAACTTCTGGAGGCAAGTCATTCCACTGATTAATTGTTCTCACTGTCAGGAAATTCCTCCTTCGTTGGAGGTTGCTAGTGGCCTTGATTAGCTTCCATCCATTGTTTCTTGCCTTGCCTTCAGGTGCTTTTGGAGAATAGGTAGAGCTCCCTCTTTATTGTGGCAGCCCATCAAATCTTGGACCACTGCTCTCATGTCATCCCGAGTCCTTTTTTTCATTGAACTACTAGACCTACCCAATTCCTTCAACCGTTCTTTGTATGCTTTAGCCTCCAATCCCCTCATCCTCTTCGTTGCTCTTCTCTGCACTCTTTCCAGAGTCTCCACATCTTTTTTATATCATGGCGACCAAACCTGGATGCCGTATTCCAAGTGTGGCCTTACTAAGGCATTATAAGGTGGTATTAATACGTCACATGATCTTAATTCTAATCGAGGGTTTCCTTTCTTTTATAGCCAGTCATGTGTTAATCACTATTTTTACATCAAGGGGCATCCACAGAATTGGGGTGAATTGCATTGAAATGCCTCTTCTCTGCCCCCTGTTGTCTCCTCCCTCTGTCCCTGGTAAGCTTTTAGGAAGTTTGTGCCAGTTGGTCCTTGCAAATGCCATCCCAGATTCATAGAGTTAGGGTGATGCCCATTGCTAAGCCACATCCTCAGTATTGATTGTTACTTATTAGTAAACTAAATAAAATCAGTAACATTTTCTCCCCAAATAAGCTGTGAGCTGCTTGTGTGTGTGATTGTTTTGCCGTATTCCATTGTTTGCGTAGCATTTGGGTATGAAAACCTGGGATCCGTGGCAACCACACCTGTTGGGTTTGTTCTTTCTAAATACCTGTATGTGGAAAAGGCTTTGATATGCCTCACAATGGGCCAGAAGCAACCTCCTTCCCCTCAGTAAAATCAACTCCGAACATGTGTCAGATAACAAAGGGCAACAGTTGCACAAATTAGTCCATTGTAATGCTGGGATTGTGGGTTTTTGCATTCCAGAGAGTGGGAACGAATTAAGCGTTTGCTGTCATTATTAATTAACACACTCCATAAAGAGAAACAGTGTTAGCAAAGTGACATTTGCTGAGTTGACTCTGAGATGCAATGGAAATTACAGATGCTTTTTTGTAGCGTTCTCATTAAGCTATCAGGAGGCAGGAATTCCTTGAGCATGTGAGCACCAAAGCCAGTTTATCTTGCTCAATTAACGATATTGAGCCATCGCGTGTGTTCATAATGCTCTCGCTGCTGAATCTCACAGATTAATGCGTACCCATTATGCAGCTCTTCAACTGTTCAGGCAGTTTTAACACTTGCTCTCCAGCATAGAAGTGAGTCTATGGCTCCATTGGAGCTGACGTCTAAGAAGGGTAGGTGGGTTCAAAACACCACTTTTGTATTAATCAACCCATTAATCAAGTAAATATTTTAAGTGTTTCTGAACCCTGTTATGAGCTCCTCCAAATATAAATTGTTGCTTATTTTAAGCAATGCAAAGAATCTTGTCAACTGAAGTTCAGTAGTAAATTGATGGCAGATAAGGATCAACAGAATTCAAGAGAGGTTGCACTTGGATCATTTGTGGCAATGTAAGGACTCTAAGCTGATAACGCATTTAACACCACCCCGCAGTTCTGCCTGCGGTTTTCCTACTATTCTTCAATTCATCTTTTGTGCTACAGTCGAATGAATGGTCCTGATCATTCGCCTGACCTTAATCTCCTGCTCGTCTCCTATAACCACTGCTCAAGCTTTTAGAATAGCCCCTTGTATGCACATTATGGTAGCCCATTTGGGTCTACTAAAACCAATTATTCCTTCAATGCGTGTGTGAATCTGGCTAACGGATCTTCCTGGGTTGAGGCCAGTTTGAAAATAATTTCACACGGAGAGAAAGTAATTCTGACCCCTGTCACCATCTCAGATTCTCCAAAATCACTAAATCCAGATACTCCCAAGCAAACCAGGATGGGCTGAGATAATTAACGGGTGGCTTATCTCAATCCTCCACACACTATTCCTTTGGTCTGCACCAATCCAGAATGTGATTAATGACCCAAGCAGACTCTGCCCCAGCCTCATCTCCTCTCTCTCAGACTCCATAATTGTAAAGATAAAGATCCCAGCAATTATTGCAATATTCCTTCCTGACATTTCACAGCCCAGAAGAGGTCTTCTGGATGGTCTCAGACACAGCTTGGAGTGGAGGAGCAGTAAGATTTTGCCATTGGCCTCACCCTCAAAGCAAACAAAAAGAGAATTCTGGACAATTTTTATTCTTATGAGCCTTCTACTGTTTACATTTCTGTTTGTTTATTCCCCCCCACTCCCCCATTCTTCTTCAAATATTAAAGAGTTGACAATGACATGGTGCTACATATGACTTGAGGACGTTCGAGAAGAATTTTATTGCAGTTTGTCACAGAAACAAATGAAGTATTGAAAGACAAATTTATTGCCTGCAAGAATCTGGCTTGCAATGCAGAAGAGGGCATGCAGCCTTCATTAGCAGACTCCCCCCCCCCCCCATCCCATTTAGTCTAACGAGCTCAAGCTAATTAAACCAGCTCTGGTGCTAGGAAAGATCAGAATGTGAGTTCTTCATGACTCATTTTATTAAGAATTCACCATGCGTTAATATAAGATTATGGAGGCTTCTTTGCAGAGAAAAACTCCTACTTTTCTATTGGTGGCCTTTAATTGTGTTTTGCTGTTTTCAGAGTTGTATACTTGCCCCACAAGAACAAGCTGTTACCATGCTGTTGTGTTGCTGCCCAGCCCTCGAGGTGTCATTAGTTGTGTTTTTCCTCTTTTTTCCCCTCTAGAAGAATTTAGTGATGTGCAATGTGCTGAAAGAGAGGTGCTGATTTCTCTTCTGGAAATGCCTCACCAGATGTGATCGATCCCACACAAACACACGTCTCTTCCTGTCATTCTCGGTTTGAATGTTTTTTTAATTAAATTGGGTACATTTCAGAGAACGGCTTACTCTCTCCCCCCACCCCTCCCTGGGCTAAACAACCACAACCTGGTAGAACTGAGAACTAGACAATGTCCACCATTGGCGCTTGTTGACGATGGCAATAGCAATTCCATCGGACTACACCATTATTCTTATTTTTGTTAAGAAAGTTGCATCTTTAAAAAAAGGTGGATTTTCTTCTTTGCATAAATTATAGAGAGGTTGATGGATGGATGATGCATGAAATATTATAAGACTGAGATGGATTGAATTAGAACATAGAATATAGAATAATAGAGTTCGTTGCAAAGGACCTTGGAGGTCTTCTACTCCAACCCTCTGCTCGATTAGGAGACCCGGCCTATACCATTCCAGACAAATGGTTGCTCAGTGTTTTTTTGAAAACCTCCAGTGATGGAGCACAACTTCTGCAGGTAGGCCGTCCCACTGTTCTAACTGTTAGGAAATGTCTCCTTGGTTCTAGGTTGCTTCTCTCCTTGATTAATTCCCATCTGTTGCTTCTTGTCTGGTCTTCCAGTACTTACAGGTTGAGCCCCTCTTCTTTGTGGCAGCCCCTCAAGTACTGGAATGCTGCTAGCAAGCTTGACATGGCCCTCCATCTTTCTGAGGTCGGTAAAATGAGCAGCCAGTTTGTTGGGGGCAATGATTCTGTATCCTGCTTAGAGAGAGCTGACGTCCTTCAGACTTAAAGTTGCAAAGGTTGGAGACCCCTGCTGTAAAGCACTGTGAAGTGGTACATAAGTCTAAGTGCTATTGCTATCATGTCAACCCTAGTTCTACTTTTGTCTAGACTGGCCATACTCAATTCCTGCAACCGTTCTTCATATGGTTTTGTCTCCAGCCCTTCAATCATCTTGGTTGTTCTTCTCTGCACTTTTTCCAAAGACTCAACATCTTTTTTGTAATGTGGTGACCAATACTGGATGGAGTGTTATGTACTGACACCCGTTTGAATTCCCCGGCAACAGCCAGTCGCGTCTGATTGGCCAAGACGCGACTGGCTGTGGCTGAAGCAGGAGACGCGCGGATTGGCCGGCTCTCTGACAGCTCCATATAAAAGGAGCTGTCAGAGAGAAGGCGCGCGCTTTTTGTTCTTGTAAACTTACCGTTACTGTTCTGCTGTTACCTTACAATAAAGAGCCGTTGGATCAACCGGGTCTGGACCCTCTCTATCTCAGTTCACAACACTGGCGACGAAGACTGGGGCCCGGCATCGATCCTCCTAATCAGACCTCTTCACCCTACGGATCGAAGAGACATTGCATTTGCGCGGGCAAGTCTGTTTTGCCTCACGAAAATGGCCACGCTTCCTCCCTTCGCGACTTACGACCCGTCGGCGGAGTCATGGGAGGCCTTTCTAGCACGTTTTGAGTGCTTTCTCCTCACGGACGTGTCCGGAGAAATCTCCCCTGCAAGACGCCTGGGTCTTTTCCTTGGCTGCGGCGGCCGGACTGTGTTTGCGGTCGCGCGGAACATTGCCGCCCCAGCCGCGGTTCAGGACTTGGATTGGGGCGTGCTGCAAACCCGCCTCAAGGCCCATTTCGCGCCGGCACCTTCTAAGATTTCGCGCCGCTGCGCCTACAGGCAATGCCGCCAACAGCCGACACAGTCGGTGACTGACTTCATGCAGTCCCTGCGTGCGGCTGCCCTCCTTTGCGAATTCCCGGCCCCGTTCCTCGACGAGTCCTTGTGCGAGCAGTTCGTGGCTGGGCTCCGGGACATCAAGCTCCGCCGCCGGCTCCTGGCTCGCTCGGACATTACTCTGGAGCAAGCCGTCGAGGACGCCAGGGCCGCGGAGCTGGCGGATGCCACTTCCGATCTCTTCCTGGGCCAGCCTGCCCAGCCGTTGCCCTCCCCGAGAGCCTGCCTCGTGGATGAATTGGCCCCACTCGACCCCCTGGATGACAGCTCGCCCTATGACAGCGTGGGCCGCCTACAGGCCTCCGGCCGCAGTAACGCCAGGCCGGGCGCCTCTCGCAAAGGGGCCGCCTGTGCTGGCTGCGGCGGTGCCCATGCGAGGAGCGTGTGCCCGTATAAGGACACGATCTGCCGCCGGTGCGACAGACGGGGCCACATCGCCCGCTCGTGCCGCGCTCTCCTGTCCCGTCAAGCGGACCAGACACCCCGCCGGCCCGAAGACACGGCCCCGCCACACGCTCCGGCCTACGGGAGACGACCCCCTAACCGACGCCCGGCTCAGGATGCGGCCTGCTACGCCACGTCCGACTTCAGGGATACCGTCCCCATCGCAGCCGATGACCGTAGGCGAATCACCACCTCCCTATTCCTTGAGGGACGCCCCTTGTCCATGGAGGTTGACTCGGGGTCGTCCCGGTCCCTCATCTCATGGGGACAGCTGAGAGCTCTGTGCCCCAACCTGTCACCCGGGGACCTCTCCAGCCCAGACGCAATGCTCCGGGACTATCAGGGCAACCCTATCGCCGTATTGGGCCTGCACCGGGTCCGCGTGGCGTACGGACGTTTTTCCGGGGCCCTCCCCATTCTAGTTGTCGAGCGCCCCCTTCCCGCGCTCATAGGCCTTGATTGGTTCGACGCCTTGGGCCTTTCCATCCAGCGAGTCCATCGGGTGCCCGCCGCCTCGGCCGTTGGGGCGGTCCTGGCCGAGTTCAAGGACGTATTTGACGGCTCGCTGGGCTCCTACAGGGGCACCCCGGTCTCCCTCAACCTTGACCCCCAGGTGGCCCCAATTCGGCTCAAGGCCCGCAGGCTGCCGTTCGCCTTGAAGCCACGGGTTGACGCGGAGTTGGATCGTCTTGTGGCGCAGGGCGTATTGGAGCCCGTCGACCAGGCGAAATGGGAGACCCCTATTGTGGTCCCCATTAAGCCCGACGGGTCCATACGCATCTGCGCCGACTATAAGTCGACGATCAACCGCGGGCTTCAGGCGAACCCATATCCGGTTCCCGTGGTGCAGCACCTGCTCCACTCTTTGGGGCAGGGGCGCATCTTCGCGAAGCTGGATATGGCTCAGGCCTACCAGCAGTTACCGGTGGATGACGATGCGGCTGACGCCCAGACCATCGTCACTCACCGAGGAGCTTTTCGCTGCCGGCGTCTTCAATTCGGCGTTTCCGTTGCCCCGGGGATCTTCCAGAGCCTCATGGAGCGTTTGCTCCACGGGCTCCCGGGCGTCGTGCCGTACTTCGACGATGTCTTGATAGCTGCTGCCAGCCTGTCAGACCTCGCCGAAGTACTCCGGAAGGTCCTCCACATCTTTAGGGGCGCGGGTCTTAAATTAAAGCTCAGCAAATGCAGGTTTGCTGTGCCGAGGGTGGAGTTCCTGGGTTTCGTTGTTGATGCCCAGGGCATCCACCCCGCTCCTGCCAAGGTCGAGGCCATCCACAATGCCCCAGTGCCAAGCTCCAAGACGGAGCTGCAGGCATTCCTCGGCCTGGTCAATTTCTACGCCCCCTTCATTCCGCACAAGGCGTCACTAGCCGAGCCGTTGCATCGATTGCTCGATCGCTCGGCGGTCTGGCTCTGGGGCAGCCGCGAAGCGCATGCGTTCGCGGCTGTCAAAGAGCTGCTGACGTCAAGGGCTGTGCTAGTGCAATATTCTGCAAGCCAGCCCCTGACGCTAGCGGCTGACGCCTCCCCCTTCGGACTGGGGGCTGTCCTGAGCCATGTCCTGCCCGATGGCTCGGAGGCTCCCATCGCCTTTTACTCCCGGACACTGACTCCAGCGGAGCGGAACTACAGCCAGATCGATAAGGAGGCTCTGGCTGTGGTCTCCGGGATTAAAAGGTTTCACGAGTACCTGTACGGCCGCTCGTTCACCGTGTTCACTGACCACAAGCCTCTCCTTGGGCTTCTGGCCGGTGACCGGCCCACCCCCCCCATCCTCTCGCCCAGGATGACACGGTGGACGGAATTCCTGGCCGCGTACGAGTACGCGCTGCTTTACCGTCCGGGCAAACACCTGGGGCACGCAGACGCCCTCAGTCGCTGCCCCCTCCCTCAGGCGGACCAGGAGCCGGTGCCGGCCCTCTCCGTCCTGTCTGTGGCCTACGCCGGGCTTCCCCTCACGTCTTCGGACGTGGCGGCCCGGACCAGATCCGACCCCGTCCTTTCTCGGGTCTCCACTTGGGTCCTGCGGGGGTGGCCGTCGGCCGCCGTGGCCGCCGAGTTCAGGCCTTTCAAGGCCCGCCAGCTGGAGCTGTTGCTCCACAGTGGGTGCTTGCTATGGGGGGACCGTGTCATCCTCCCGCAGCCCCTGCGCCGTCAGGTACTCGAGGCCCTCCATGCCAACCACCCAGGCATAGCTCGCATGAAGGCCCTTGCCAGGAGCTACGTCTGGTGGCCACGCATGGACGAGGAGGTGGCCGCCTTCGTTGGCGCGTGCCAGGCTTGTCAATCCACCCGCTCTGCCCCTCCGGCGTCACCTTCCCGATCCTGGGATGCCCCCAAGTCTCCGTGGGCTCGCGTCCACATCGACTTCGCCGGCCCCTTCCACGGCCGGACATTCCTGGTGGTGGTGGACGCTTACTCCCGCTGGGCGGAGGTCGTTCTCATGGCCTCCACCACAGCCGAGAGTACCGTGCGCGCGCTTAGGCGCCTATTTTCAACGCATGGGTTGCCGGACACCCTCGTCTCCGACAACGGCCCACAATTCCACTCCTCCATTTTCCAGGAATTCCTGGCCTCCCTGGGGATCCGTCACGCGCCTACCGCCCCCTACCACCCTGCCGCCAATGGCCGGGCGGAACGGGCCGTTCGCTCGGCCAAGGAGGCCCTCGGCAGGATGGCCGGGGGGGATTGGCAGGCAAGGGTAGATGCTTACCTGCTTGGTCAGCACTCTACGCCTTGCCCGACGTCAGGGAAAAGCCCCGCGGAACTGCTGATGGGCCGCCGCCTGAGAACCGAGTTGGACCGACTGCACCCCCTCTATAACGAGGTGCAGCCGTGCAACCTGGGGGTTCCCCCTCCCCGCCTCTTCACCGCGGGTGAGGAAGTGTACGCCCGAAACTTTGCAGGAGATCCCCGATGGGTCCCTGCCACCATTGACACACTAACCGGGCCGTGCTCTTATAGGGTTCGGAGGCCCGACGGATCCGAGTGGCGGCGCCATGTGGACCAGCTAAGGCGTCGCCACCCAGTGCCGGATGATCCGAACCCTCAGCCGACATCCACGGACCCGGCGACCGACATTCCACTATCCGACCTGAGCCAGCCGGCCGAGCCCCGGCCCACGGCGGGCTCCAACTCCACAGCAGGACCGTCCCCGGGGCTGTCAACGATGGAACAGCCCTGCCTGGGGAGGCCCTGGAACGCATCCGACCGACAACAGACAACTCGGCCCCCTGCTCGGCCAAAACCACTAGGACTACCAGGCCCGGCCTACTCCTCCCCTCGGCGCCGGGGGCTTGACTGTGTGCTCAAACCGATCGCCACGCCCCCTCGCCCCGTCCTACCTCTTTTGGAGGCTTCCGGCTATTCGCTAGGCCGCTCTGACGTCGTCCGGGACTACACCCCCGGCAGGGAGGAGCCCGATCGGACACGTCCTCTTCCTCCGCCTCCCGAAGTCGATCTGAGGCGCTCTGGGCGGAGCCGACGCAGCCCCGCCTACCTCAGCGAGTACGTATGCTAATGGGCCCGCATGCGTACTCGCTGGGGGGGAAGGAGTGTTATGTACTGACACCCGTTTGAATTCCCCGGCAACAGCCAGTCGCGTCTGATTGGCCAAGACGCGACTGGCTGTGGCTGAAGCGGGAGACGCGCGGATTGGCCGGCTCTCTGACAGCTCCATATAAAAGGAGCTGTCAGAGAGAAGGCGCGCGCTTTTTGTTCTTGTAAACTTACCGTTACTGTTCTGCTGTTACCTTACAATAAAGAGCCGTTGGATCAACCGGGTCTGGACCCTCTCTATCTCAGTTCACAACATGGAGTATTCCAGGTGGGGCCGTACTAAGACTTCATAAAGCGGTACTAATACTTTACGTGGTTTTGATTCTGTGCCTCTGTTTGTAACAACCCAGGATTGCATGAAGACAACCCTGCGGACTGCCGGCATTAAAGCCCAATCCATTATCTGAGTCTCCCATCTAGTTCCGTTGGCTTCCTATGGATTGTGGGGAGGGAGAAATCAGATGAAGGAAATCAATGTCTCGAGGGATAAACCTGCCCTCCAATGTGGGCGAAAGCTACAATTATACTTTTCAACACTGAAAAGTAAATCAGATGGTACTGCAATCCCAACAGAAAACACAGATTAATTAAAGTCTGCATTTTCTAGATCTGTTATTCAACTCAACACAGCTGTTTGTTGGGTGCAAATATTCCTGCACTGTGATTTTCACCGCACATTCACACAATTGTATGCTGCGTACCAGAAAGAAGTATTAATCGGTCACATTGGCTACTAAACATCTACGTGTAAATTAAGTTCACAAACATAGACAATTACTCTGCCTTTTTTTTTTTTTTTGCATCTACTCAAGTGTAAAAGATGTAAGACTTCATAATATCTTACTTCTTGTGTGATTCTCATCAATAAACCCATAGAAGAAATAGACTTTTCCAAATTCTTTCTATGTCGACTCATGCGGAAAATGGCTTTTATGAATTTTTATGGAAATTAAAACTCCTCTGTGGAACTTTTTATCACAGATATGCAAACTGCAGCCAGGTTGAGTAGCCAAGAGGGTTTTTTAACTGATTTGTATGGATTTCACAAAAGGCCCCTGTGAAGGCACTAAGCGCTGTTGGCTTCCACTGGGTGCAGCTAGCGTGCTCTGCCTCTGCTCTCCATGAACTAGAGGAGAAATGCTCATAAGAGAACAAAGGACTAATTTTTCTCTTTCTTAGAAATTAGATATTGCCCTGGCTTCTTTAGCAACCCCAGCATACAAAGACAGAAAACAATGGCTCTGTCTTTTGAAAAATGAATCCGGATTTAACTCAACTCCTGTGCAAAAAAGCATTGCCATGTAACGTTTCCTCCCGGCTCACTGCATCACATCGAAAAGTGAACTCAGACCCAACATAAAGGCTGCAGAAAATCCATACTGGGTTGTGTAATTTAGCAGAAAATCATTGTTTAGATTGTTTTCTCTTTGAAGAAAATCCAGGTTTTTCTATCAGACTCTCTTTGGATCTGAGTCTGCCATGGCCAATTACAAGATGCTTGTTTATCACAAAGCAAACTGCCTCCCAAAGTTTTATCTGCTGTCTCAGAGGCATCTTCATGTGGCCCAAAGCCATTCCTGCAAATAAATATTTTGCTTTAGACAGGCCTCTTTGTTTTGCCACTTTCCTTTCCAATTTTCTTCAATTTCCCACTTTTTATTTTATTTTTTCAACTACAAGGTTTTTTTCTCCTTCTTAAAAGCTGCTAAGAATTATTGAGACCTACTGATACCCATGAGCTCCATACTACCTACTCCTTGCTTCCAAAAACATCTGAGCACATCAAGATCAACATTAGGGGGGTATTAAAAGGACAAGGCATACTTTACCTAAAAGATCTATCATATTTACTAGAAGGAAGGAGGGAAGGGAAGGGAAGGAGGAAGGAAGGAAGGAAGGAAGGAAGGAAGGAAGGAAGGAAGGAAGGAAGGAAGGAAAGAAATTAAATTAATAGAAGAGAAGAAGCCACCAGCATGGAAGCTTTGCCTCAGATGCCCTCTGCAATTTAACTCAATCATCATCTACACATTTCCTAGCTCTGACATAGCTGTTCCTCCTCTATGGAAGACAAAGCTCTACTTCCAAAGCGTCTCCACCTCCTTTCTTAAAAGAAAAGACAGAGAACAAAGGAACCCCCCCTCCTTCTGTTGCCCCTTTCCATCTTTTAATGAAGAACATAATTAGCATCTCCTAATTTAGCAACGTTAATATTAGCAGTGAAATCGCTTCTCGGGATACCAGGCATCTTTATTTAATCATCCATACCTTGAACTCTTGCAGAACACTTAAGAACTCTTGAGGATGCTTCTCCAGAAACCAAGGTAGAGGGGAGACCTTGAGAGTTCAGAAGCACCTGACACCCTATGAAAGAAACCCAGATTCTCTGGGAGTCAGCCTGCATCTCACAGAATGAAACAAGAGCAACCACAGCCTCAGAGGCAAAAGGGTTTGGTAGGACGGTCATAGGATGAGGCTCATCCTATCATAGGTCAACCCAGAAGAAATAAAAACCAGGGAATCCGCAAACCAAAAGGACAACAAAGAAGAATCTAAGGAAAATGTAGAGCAAGCGAACATCAAGGATACAAAGTGAGTAGGGCTCTCTTAGCACTGGACCAAGGAGGAAGGACTGGGTGGATGCTGGCTGAGGAATTCTGGAAGTTGAAATCTTCAACTGGCAAACACTGATCCACACAGAAAAGAATCTGTTCATGGTCAAAGGTGAAGACTTCAAATGTCACACCATCCCAAAGAGGAGATAATATCTCTTAAAATCAGGTTGGACTATTTTTTTCACACCTGGATTCTGGGCTCTGGGCTGGGGATCAATATCCAAGAGTGGGAGGCCCGAAACAAAACAAAACTTTTAATGTAAATTAAATAAGTATCTATGGAGATTCCCATTCAGGTCATAGTTGTCTCCGACTCAAAGGTGTTTAGTTGTCTCCAAGACAGCTGGGCTGTTTTTGGAGGAGGAGGAAGGTGATGTTTTGCTTCTCACCCAAGAAGCTTCATCACTTGTGACTGGATGGCGGAGGGGATGAAAGGGTAGGTAGGTACAGTCATCCAGTTGGCTTTTGGACAAGCACCTTTGAGGTAAGTTAAATAGGTTAACAGATAACTCCCAGGTGGAATGTAGGCCAGAGTCTCAGGGAGGAGTTGGTGCATTCCAGAGACAGCAAAGTTTAGATAGTTCAGTTGAAAGGAAGAAGGTCAAAATGGTTCTAGGAGTCCTCAGAGTTCTCACTTTAATGATATAGTTTTGATTTAGTTTGGCAGGTTTTCTGCCTGTAAGTGAGGGACAATAAAGGGAACGGCTTAGAAGTGACTCCGCGTGGCTTTCATAGTTTTTGAAGCCTGATAATTTTCTACTTCTGTCTCTAATGAGTCTCTGGCCACTTCCAAGACATGGGAGAATTGGGGTGGGGGGTTGATTGCTCACCCTTGCCCCTAATCCAACAGAGATGATTAGGGAACGGAGGCTAAAACATATGAAGAGTGGTTGCAGGAATTGGGTATGTTCTAGTCGAGTGAAAAGAAGGACTAAGGGTGACATGACAGCAGTATTCCGATATTTGGGAGGCTGCCACAAAGAAGAGGGAGTCAACCTATTTTCCAAAGCACCACAAGACAAGACAAGAAGCAATGGATGGGAACTAACCAAGGAGAGAAGAACCTAAAATTAAGGAGAAATTTCCTAACAGTTAGAGCAGTGGAATGGGTTGCCTTAAAGCTTTCGGAAAGAGGCTGAAACGAAATAGGTTGGGAAATATAAGACCTTTCTCGTGTCAATGGCTTTCAAAGAGATGAAAGACAGATCTCGTTCCTTGTATTTATTGTTGAAATGATAGTTAGAAAGATCTATAGTTATGTGTAGGGGACACAAATGTTTCTCACATCGAAAGGGGGTAGTGGTACAAGTCATGGTTTGTTTGAAGTTTAGTCCTGCAAGGAACCTGATTAATGTTGAAACATGGATGCGTTATTTTCATGTCATCTGTCTGATTTTTATACTTAATAAATAAATTAATGCTTTAAAAAAAGTAAGAACTTGGCATAAGTGTTTGAGTCTATTAAATAAGGACTTCCCATGCCGTGCTAAACAGGAAGACTACATTTATATTCAGGGTGTGATCTCAGGATGTCTGCTAATCTGAACAAGATTTTAAAAAAATCATCTTGATGGGTTTTAAAACTTGTTTTAATTAAAGTTTTCCCCCTTTCATCTCCCAAAGCCCTTGCCTTGCTTCCTTCATTCTCTCACATAGTTAACTAGGAAAAGTCTCAATTACAGGAGAGCACACATCCCTCCCTTTCTCCCAAGTGGGATGGAGAGCCAAGCCAAGATTAAAATCTCTGTTTTCCTGTCGCTTGAGACCTTCCTTCTGCAGAACTCCTGAGAAAGAGCAGGGCCTAATTACAGGGGTAGATTGGGAGGGAGATGGAGAACGCCACTTCCTCGGGGGAACCGTCTGCGCAGGACTGTCCATGCAAGCAAATGAGGGGCTGAGTCCATTCGCTTTTCTGCAAGGACAGCGGCCCTGGGAAAACTCCGCAAAGTTATTATTGAAAGGGACGGCCGGGGGCCTTCAAGAGGTCCAGGCTGGATGTCCACGTAGCTCTTCTCAAACCCACTGCTCCAGCCTTTGGGATGTGCTTGAAGGTGCAGGTGGTCCTCAGCTTACAACGGTTCATGTAGTGACCATTTGAAGTGACAGCACTGAAAAAAAAGGGACATGGCCACTTTTCACACTTATGAAATTCAGATGCTTGGCAACTGGTCCCTACTTATGACCACGGCTGTGTCCCAAGGTCACATGATCCCCTTTTGCAGCCTTTTGACAAAATTGAAAATCAATGGGGAAGCCAGATTCACTTAACAACCTAACTCATCAAGTGCTTGATTCACTGTGGCAAGAAATGAGGGGAACTGACCATGTCAACATCCCCATGGCCATGGGATTTACATTCAGATGCTTGGCAATTGGTTCATATTTATGACAGTCGTAGTGTCCCAGGGTCACGTGATCCCCTTTTGCGACCTTCTGATGAGCAAAATCAATGGGGAAGTCAGATTCACTTAACAACCATGTTACTAACTTAACAACTGCAGTGATTCACTTAACAACGGTGGTATGAAAAGTCATAAAATGGGGCAAAACTCAAGCAAACTTCTCAGCAACATCTAAATTTTGGGCTCAATTGTGGTTCTAAGTCAAGGACTACCTTATACTACAGATTCTTATCCTGTTTTGTTAAAAAGATCGGGAGAGTCAAACAGGGCAGGATGAGACCATAAGATGGCAGAAGGTCCAGCTGCCTTCACCCCTGGAGGCCTTTGTGAGAAGCAGGTGAGACCTCTGGATTCCTCAGTACAGGTAATCCTTGACTTACAACCGTTTAGTGACTGTTCAAAGTTACAACGGCACTGAAATAGGTGACTTAGGACCATTTTTCTCCTTATGACCATTATTTAAATTGAAAATACAGAACTGTACATTTCCATGGGGCCTGGTTTTTATTGTTTGGCTTGGAGCTTTTGCGAAGCATCAGAAGGCACGGGGAGGGGGCTACTCATAGGGTTTCTCCGTATGTCTCAAAATATATGATATTAGGCAGCCTTGGTACGGGACAATTGTTCTCTGTGTGAGTTTTGCTTTTGTTTCAAACGTGTTTCATGCAGAGCCTTTGACAAAGGCACGGATTGGGTGCTTGCTTACAGTAGGCTGGTGGGTACTGAAAGGACGATGGACTGAAGATGGACAGTCAAAGGGGACTAAAAGAGCAATCTTTAGTTGGCCACAATGCCTAGTTTTAGAATGAACAATGGAAGGTGGTGAGGCTTTGCAACCAGAGTTTTAATTTTCCTTCTCAGGTAGGAGGAGGGATGCTTTGTTCTGGAGTGAAGAATTTGCTTGACATGCTCAGTTAATGGCAGAGAAGGTGGTGGACAGAAGCTGCCTTCCAAGACTTGGAGTATTCCAGGCTAAACAATCATCAGGATGTGACAGTTAACGGGAAAAACCTTTGCAAAAGGTTTCATATTTGTAGGAATCCTTATTTTTAACCAAGAGTTAATTGGAGCTTTTTCTTTTTCCCCTCCTGTAATTCTCAGGCAAAAAAGGCCAGGTGCAGGATAGAGTTTAGAGTTTACACAGGCAGCACGAAATAAACTCTACACTGGCAAGCATCTGAACTACTAACGGTCAAGGTAAATTGGCAGCAGACAAGGGGGGAGTGCTAGATAAGAGATACCAGATAAGAGACAAGATAAGAATCAAGTCAGTGTCGGTAGTGTTTTTAATCACTGGGAGTGTTCAAGAAGAGATTGGATAACCATTTGATTGAGATGGTATGAGGTCTCCTGCCTTGAGCAAGGGGTTGGACTAGAAGACCTCCAAGGTCTCTTCTAGTCCTAGGATGCTATGTTCTATGCTATATTCAATGGGGTTAGTCTTAGGTTTCTTATGGGGGTGTAGAGACTCTTTGGGGCTCAACCTGGTTATCTCCTACAGCCATGGAGGTAAACTAGGCATACTGGATCTTAATGTCATTTTTTTTTTAAGTAGGAGTGGAAAATCGTTCTGCTGTCATTTGATGGATCCCTTTCAAAATCCATTGGTTTGAGCTTAGGAGGAGAAGGCTCTGCATAATGCAAATTGACGCAGATATTTAACTTCCTGTTGCCGTGATCCATTCCAACCTCTTTCATTTGTTGATACTTTCTTGAGGATTTATCGCACAATCAGTGATGGACGTGTAGACTGGGCTACCCAAGATTTGTGACTGCTGTTGCATTGGTCGTATCCATGGGGGGATCAGCCAATGGCTCTTGCCTCCAATCAGACGAAGTATTTTTCCAACCATGGCTTGTTGGGGTCTTCTGCCTTCCTGGATTGCTTCTGAGAAACGTCTGATTAGCCACTGTGGGCATTACGGTGGATGCTCTTACTCAGCAAGACGTCCCTGAATTTGTCCATGAAGAACAAAAGGCAGCTTTCTTGTAACTCCTCCGTATCTCTGGAAATTCATGTTGCATTTTGTATTATTGTTTCTTGACCCTTGACATGATACAGGATCCTTGCAATAAAATAGACAGAAGCATCAGCTGGAGCATCTTCTAAGTAGGAAGTTTTATATCAGCAGGCTAGTTTTTCTGGTTCTTACTGTTTGCCTTCTGCCTGCTGACTTTGTTTTTGCTTTATGTATTTGTTTTACCTGCTTTATATTACTTCTATCCAACTATTGCTTTGTTTCTTTTTCTCACAAATGAAGGCAAATATAGGTGTCCCAGGATAATGTTGCAGGATCCAATCTGGGTCGGTCACCGGGACCACAGGTTTAGGCTTCT
This sequence comes from Rhabdophis nuchalis, assembly GCA_039707465.1. Taxonomy (NCBI): domain Eukaryota; kingdom Metazoa; phylum Chordata; class Lepidosauria; order Squamata; family Natricidae; genus Rhabdophis; species Rhabdophis nuchalis. The sequence continues at coordinate 3,777,385 of CM077657.1, read as the reverse complement.
AAATTTTGGGACTTGTGCTGGAGCCCATCCTCAGGGAACTTCTCTCTCGGCAGTGACTGAACTGGATTGGATCCTGTTTCTTTTTTTAATCTCTCTTCCATGTCTGGAAGCCTTTAGTTCCATATAGGGCAATTTGTACTCTGCTCTTAGTCTGTGGTAACATACCAAAGCTCTACTCCAAGTAGTGGATTAGGGCAGAATAGCACCTGCGTATTGATTTAGATTAGATTAGATTAGATTTATATTTAAACACTATTAAATGAAATATAATTAATAAGATTAACAGGTTTGCTCTTGCAGTCAGTTTTCAATAATTCTCCCCTTCCCTTGTATTAAAAATTGCAAGCATGTTTAAGATTCAGTACTACCTTTCTGAAATCTCTGGAGTCCATAGCCAGACTTTCCAAGATGTGTCTATGGTTGCGACTTGGAAAGTTTGGATATGGTCTTCAGAGAATTTAGAAAGGTGATACTGAATGTTTAATATGGGTTTGCAATTTTTAATATTGCAATTAAATTGCAATATTAAGGTGGATCATGCCCCTTTTAGCCTCTTGGGATCCTGTCCCTCAAGACAGGGAGACCCCTAGCAGTGGTGGTTGAAAGCCAAGGTCTCAGGGAAATGCGCTTGGATTTTCTTGCACAGAGGCCTTTAAGCCACAAAAATAGGAGCTGGGGGAAAAGGTGGAACCCTTTCCCATCTGACACAAGTATCCCTCCAGCTTTCTTTCAAATAAGAACAACATTGCAAAGTATCTTTAGGAGAGAATGAAAAGAAAAATTAAGATGGCGGCCACAGCCACCATCTTGCCTTTTGAGATTCCCCCAGCCCACTTCAGACACCCCTGATAAACAGAGCTTGCAAATAGCCTGTCAACTTTGCTTAATGTAAGCAACATTATTGTCTTCTACCTATATTACAAGAATCCCCCATGACAGCTTCCCTTCCTTTGGCATGACCAAATAAGGTTTCAAGGATCTTGGGAGAGGTCAACCTTCTGCTGCTTTCGGCTGCGTGACGATTCTAAGCTGGGTCCCTGCTTGACCCCTGCTGCCAACATTTATAGGCCAGGTAGCTGCTCCCAATGTCACAGACGTTTTTTCTCACCTGTATTAGGTAGTGCTTAGTGTATGAGTTAGAAAGGTAAACAAGGACAGAAAGTTGCTGATTGCCCCTGCTGAAATGATAAGATCCAGACATGGATCCCATCACCAATAATTATCTATTTCCTGTCTCTTGGGTGTGTAAACTCTATATAGGGTCACTTTCTAAAGTGTTTTTGTAGTGCTGACATATTTGGCTGAATATTTTTAGCGTTTAGCAATTGACAAGGATAATGGGGAACTCATGAAATTTGCAGATGACACCAAGCTGGCAGGAATAGCCAACACTCCAGAAGATAGGCTTAAGATACAGAAGGATCTTGACAAACTTGAACATTGGGCACTATCTAATAAAATGAAATTCAATGGTGAAAAGAGTCAGGTTCTACATTTAGGCAAGAAAAACGAAATACTCAGGTACAGTATAGGTGGGACCTTGATCAATAGTAGCAACTGTGAAAGGGATCTTGGAGTCCTAGTGGACAACCGTTTAGATATGAGCCAACCGTGTGCAGCAGCTGCCAAAACATCCAGCACAGTTCTAGGCTGCATAAATAGAGGGATAGAATCTAGATCACGTGAAGTGTTAATGCCACTTTATAATACCTTGGTAAGACCACACTTGAAATACTGCATTCAGTTTTGGTCACCACGATGTAGAAAAGATGTGGAGACTCTAGAAAGAGTGCAGAGAAGAGTAACAAAGATGATTAGGGGACTTGAGACTAAAACATATGAAGAACGGTTGCAGGAACTGGGTATGTCTAGTTTAATAGAAAGAAGGACCAGGGGAGACATGATAGCAGTGTTCCAGTATCTCAGGGGTTGCCACAAAGAAGAGGGAGTCAAACTATTCTCCAAGGCACCTGAGGGTAGAACAAGAAGCAATGCGTGGAAACTAATCAAGGAGAGAAGCAACTTAGAACTGAGGATAAATTTCCTGACAGAACAATTAACCAGTGGAACAGCTTGCCTCCAGAAGTTGTGCCCCAACACTGGAAGTCTTCAAGATGTTGGATAGCCATTTGTCTGAAATGGCATAGGGCTCCTGACTAGGCAGGGGGTTGGACTAGAAGACCTCCAAGGTCCCTTCCAACTCTGCTACTGTATAATTGTATAATTTGTGTGTGTTGTTAGGCATTCTACGTATCTGGATGGAGCTTTCAGATAGAAGAGTTGGACATAAGGTAAAAAGATAGTAGAAGGCAACCCTAGTCAGGCTGTGATACATTTTAAATTCTTTTGCTCCTCTAATGTGCAGATGTGCCTATATTTGAAATGTTTCTCATTGATGTGAAAGTCAGAGGATGCAAAAGTCAGATCAATGAGAGAGGAGAATTTACACACCAACACAAAGAAATATGTGGATGTAATAAAGCAGGGGTCCCCAACCCCCGGGCCGCGGACCGGTGCCGGTCCGTGGCTGGGTGGGAGCCGGGCTGCAGGGCTGGAGAGGAGGAGGAGGGGGCAGCCCCTTGAGCAGAGCGCGCGGGAGAACGCAGGCACGGCTGTTTGCGCCGTTGGAGTGTGGCTCTTCCTCCACCCTCGTCGACGGAGGGACTCCTGGGCGCCGCCAGACCGGCCACCGATTCCCTCCCCTGCTGGCATGCCGGCCACTCATTTTCTTCCAGGGGCTGCAGAGGCTCCGCGGGCGGGGGAGGGAACTGGCGGCCTCCGGCGGCGCCCAGGAGTCCCTCCGTCAACGAGGGTGGAGGAAGAGCCCCCACCATCCTCCTGCGTTCTCCCGCGTGCTCTGCCCAATGGGCTGCCCCCTCCTCCCTCCTCCTCCTCTCCAGCCCGGCTCCTACCCAGCCACGGAGCCTGAATGAGCGAACGAGCGACCAAGCGCGGCAGGCGGGCTGAGGAAGCTGGGGGGGACGATGACGATGACAGACACACATAGAGAGACAGAGAGAGGGAGGGAGGGAGAGAAAGATAGACAGAGACACAGAATGAGTGATTGAGTGAATGCAAGACAGACACACGCACACACACACAGAGTGACAGAGATGGGCGGATGAAGGAGAGAGACAGAGAGAGAGAAAGAAAAAGAAAGAAAGAAAAAGAAAGTGGGAGAGAGAGAAAGACAGACAGAGAGAAAGAGACAGAAAGGAAAGAAAGACAGAAAAAGATACAGAAAGAGAGAAAGAGAGAGAAAGAAAGAGAAAGGGAAAGAGAAAAAGAAAGAAAGAGAAAGAAATAGAGAGAAAGGGAAAGAGAGAGAGAGAGAGAAAGAAAGAGAGAGAGAGAGAAAGAGGGAAAGAAAGAGAGACAGAGACAAAGAAAGAGAAAGAGAGAGAAAGAAAGAAAGAGAAAGAAAGAAAGAAAGAAAGAAAGAAAGAAAGAAAGAAAGAAAGAAAGAAAGAAAGAAAGAAAGAAAGAACTTATGACCACAGTTGAGGCCAAAAGTTTGGTTGCTAACCAAGACCATTGTTAAGTGAGTTTCACATTTTCCAAGTTGGCCATGCCCACCCAGTCACATGACTGCTGAGCCACTCAGCCGGTCCGCAGAATTTTCTTTAAAATGAAACCGGTCCCTGGTGCAAAAAAGGTTGGGGACCCCTGTAATAAAGGACAGTTAATGAGAACTGGCTTGATAAGAAGAAATGTTAAAATATAAGTTATAAAATGAAATTAAAATTAGAGAGAGCAACCACCACCACCCAAAAAAAATCTGGTGTCTTTGCTGCTGTAGCTCAAGAGGGGACTGCAAAGCACCTTCCTTTGTCTTGATTAGCATCTGATCATAGACGTTTGATGCAAAACTAATTTGTTTTGTCTGGAAAAACAATTGGAAAATTGGTATTTGATGGCACAGGTTGGATGTTCATAAACTGGGAACTTGTTGTATCTGCCAGTTGTGATGATGGCAGAAGGTAAGACAAAGAAGAATTCTTGTATTGGATTAGGTGAAGGTCCTCGGTGGTTTGCAAGAGTCCTGATAATGAGCATTCTAGATCTTGATGTTTGGAAACGGATGATAATCCTTTTAGCCTGATCACAGCTAGCAGAAGCAAGTTGTTCTTTGGATAAACCAGCATTGTTTATTTTGTCGTGTTAAATCCCCTAAGGATGGTGGTGGGAAGCCCAATGAGGAGAATGTTCCTCTCAGTCAACAGGTCAGGACAGCCTTCCGGGTTGTAGGTTCAAATTCTGGATATCCTCTCTCCATGTCAGGACTCTGTTCTTCTGGCAACAAGTATTATCCTCAGGGATTTGGTTTATATGATCTCTGTAGAGTTGTTCTAAATCAGGGGTCTCCAAACTTGGCAATTTTAAGACCTCCGGACTTCAACTCCCAGAATTCCTCAGCCAGCTGTGTTGGCTGGGGAATTGTAGGAGTTGAAATCCAAAGATCTTAAAGTTGCCGAATTTGGAGAGCCCTGTTCTAAATAAACAGCCAACCTAGGTTGCCTACAGCATCTGGGCAGACAAAAGAAGTGAATCTTTGCAGACGTGAAATATATTTTCCCTCTTAAATCAAGCACTGATTTTGCTCTAAACCAGATTATTCCAACCCATCTGCATATTAATCTTCACATTAAGATGACCTCCAGATGTATTTCAGCTCTCATAATGTCCATTTGACCTGGCTGGCTGAAGAATCATGCAATCAATATCCTACATATCTGAAGGTGGAGGTTGGAAAGCCTCACCTTTGATGTTCTACCAAGCTTTCCTCCTCCCCCTCCTAAATTAAGTTTTTTAAAACAATGAAAAATGTTTTTGTAAGGTCCCCATTCTTTGTTCCTCAACCCACAGCATCATTGCCCAAGGTTTTATTTCAGAGCTGAGGTTATATCCAGCTCCTTTGAACAGTATTTTCAGAGAGACTGTAAACATTGGTGATCACATCATGGCAAAGTTCTGAAATTGCTTTTATTTTATTCCTGTAGAGTTATTGGATTTCTGCAGCAATTTCAGGCTCAAGAAACTGTATGCCCCTGTGCTTTAAAAAGGCATCGTTTTACTTGCCAATTAATGGAGTCAGACAAGAAGATCTCTGCAGTATTTACTCTTGCCGGAAAACTTTATGCAAACAAACAAAAACTGAGCCAGTAACAAATTCTGAAGTCCTCCTGGTTTCCTCTGACTGATCACACATGATCACAGTGCTAGAAGTCTTGAGAGCCACCTCCCTCGCTAGAAAAATGGGGATCTTTTGATGCCTGCTCATCAGCTCAGCGGTCCAGTGGAATGCAGAGGAAGGCACCACAGGTATCTCCAATGGCAATCACCAAATCTCCTGCCCCATCCGAGACTTTAAATGTTGGAGAGGTGGAGCTCTCGCCTCATAGTCAGGAGGCTGTGAGTTCAATCCTAGGTAGAGGCAGATATTTCTCTCTCTGGGTACAATGAGAATATATCTGCCGAACAAAACTCCGCATTGGTGACAGGGAAGGGCATCTGGCCAGTAAACACTTCAACCCCTGAAATTTAAAAAAAGCACCTTGCATTACAAAAAAAAAGGGGTGGGGGAGAAGGATACATTTTTAATGATTTGCTTTATGCTTATGACTCTCCATTTTCTAGCGGTTCCCTGCAATCAGATGTATTAATAAGAACAATCAGACTGAAAGCATCAGGAGATTAATCAATAGTTGTGGAGGTCAGAAAGGCAGACCAGCTTTTAGAAAAGCAAAGGCGTATCAGATCTTGGGATCAATGGGAATGCAGCGGTCCAGGCTGGGGGATTCAATTCCGGGCTTCATCTGGCATTGCTAATTATTTGTCCCAAACATTTAATGTCTTTGCAGCCGTATTTCTAATCAAAACAGAAAGCGTAGCTTTCTCATGCGCATTTGTGCATTATTTCAAAAAGTAGCTTTTGACTGTGAGAGTATCATCCACTACGTCAGTGTTTCTCAACCTTGGCGACTTTAAGTCCTGTGGACTTCAACTCCCAGAATTCCCCAGCCAGCTGTGCTGGCTGGTGGATTCTGGGAGTTAAAGTCCACAGGACTTAAGAAACACTGCTCTACGTGTTTGAGAGAGAACGTCGGAGGCAGCGAAAACAGAGTTAGCAGCAAAATGTTTTTGCAAGTGAATAAATGCTGCAAGTCAGGCCACCTCTGGTAGGCCAGTAAGAGCTGATCTACCACTAGATTGGGTTTGTGATAGCTCGGCTATAAATCATTTAAACAAATTAAATAACTGTTCTGACAAAAAGTATGCATAGACTTTTATAGCCACATGCACGAGGATTGGAAAATTGATCATGCCTGTTGCAGATCAATCCTTTGCATTCAAGGTGGTAAAATTGATCGTCTAATCTCTAATCTCAAAAGTGATGCAGTATTTTTGGTCCCCCCACATGCTCTCATGGAGTTGGCCATTGATTTCGATGCAGAAAGAACCACTGAGGGTGTAAAAGCATAAAAACGGCCCTCTTGGGCTAGACTAAGGTCCATCTTAGTCTGTTCTAGTTTTCCATAAAGGCCAACAAGATGCTCCTGTGAGGCTCACAAGCAGAACATGGAAACTCCTGTCCAGAGATAACCTTGAACACGATAGCATTGAATCAATAAGAAAAAGAGTTCTGCCAAACTCGGGGAGATTTATCCACTACAAATTCATCCAACCCTCTTTGAAAGCCACCTGTCAAGCGCCAGGGAAATCAGGAGATTGAGGCAGTTCAAATGGGTATAAAGATTTATTGCAAGCTTAAGTTCTCTACAAGAATCTGAGCTCCTAACAGCCAAGGGAAATGAGTGGGAACTTATCCAAGGTGGGCTGGATTTAGATCTCCTGTGGGCATGCAGGGACTCATGACTTATGATGTCTTTGACCCCTCCCTTGGGTTCTACCTGGTCATCTTCTACATCACCCAAGTTACATCATGTCTTGGAGTAACGAATTCCACAAAGCATTACATTGATATAAATTGTATTAAGAAGAAAGCATGCAAATCCATTGGGTGTTCGAATGAATATTTGCATCAAGAACTTTTGAAAGTCCCAATGGAAATAGCTGAATTTGTGAGGTTTTGGTATAATGCTAGGAGACCGTAGCCTCATTTTGAAATTTAAGAAAAGTTGGTTGGTTGATAGACTGAAGGATTGGATCAATCACTTCCTGCTAAATCACAATTTCTATTTGTGATAGAAATTTTCAGGCATGTTTGTTTTGCTGCAAAAGCTCAGTGCTTAGAAACATTTGCAATAGAGAGGTGCTACTTTTGAATACTTTGTAGTCCGATTTCAATGTTTCCTGCGCTGCTTTAGTTTTTATTTTACATGTTAGTCTTCGAAAAAAATTTAACCAGGTGAAAAAGCTCCAGATATTTTCAGTGAACAGTGTAAAACTTAGTTCCAATTCTTAGAGCCTTTGAGGGGTTAAGTAGAACTGAGGCCTGAAATCACGTTAAAGGCAGGCATAACTTATAAGTCCCGAGTGAACTAAAAATTAAAGTATAAAAGATTAACTAAGATTAACTAAAGATTAACAAAAATATTTCAAAGACTATCATAATTACCAAGATCCCGTGCTTCCAACAAGAGGGAGGTCTCGCCAAGAAGCAGAATTGAAGGTGAAATGTAGGTTATGCTCAGCTTGTGGACTAAATCTACTGTAAGAATGTCATGTGTGGGAAAGAGAGCTAGATTTAAAACCAGAGATTGAAAACAAGTTGAGCTCTCTGGATGATACCTCTTGACTGGCTGAAAGAAGACTTAGAAGAGCTCATTAGAAACTAAAACTGGGGGGAAATATTGGGATTAATGTTACATATTAAAAAGATGTCAGCCAATATATTTAGGAACTCATAGCTGTGACAACTAAGAAGTAAAGATGGTAGGTAGTATGTTATTTTGCACTCACAAATCAGTAAAGGTGGCAGCTTGTTGGAGAAGTGAAGAGGAAGTCAGTCCTAGAGAAGAAGACAACGAGAGCGTTAGACAAGATTATGAAAAAAGAAGACAATTTTTAAGACCACCAAGGTCAAAATAGTTGAAACAATGAGCTACCGTTCCCCAAAGGTGAGGATGGTTGTGAAAGATGTACATTGAGAGAGTGGTGAATGTAGATGCCTTCAAATTATGGATTTGGAGACAGTTACTAAAAATATCCCAGCTGGGCTACACAAAGAAACACTCATATGGTGCGGAGTGAAGTAAAAACAGATTGCTCTCTTCAAGCAGAAATTATCCAGCTCATCCTTGTGATGTGACAATATGCTGTGCCAAAGGGACAGCGAATACCACTGGTTTGAAAAAGGGGCCCAAGAGGCCATCTGTGTTAAAATTGAGGGGGAAGGGATACAATGCCATCTATTTATTTATTTATTTATTTTATTAAATGTATACCCCGCCCTTCTCCAAATGGACCCAGGGCTCTCCTGAGTTCTCCTGATTACAACATAGTCCTTTCAGCAGTTCCAAGAAGGTTCCACATCCATTTGCAGTCTGGTTCAGGTGATCTTGAGAGTACAATAAAGTGGCTTCCTCAACCATCAAAGAGCTAACAACCAGATGACTGCAAAGAATATACTGTAAATTCTTCCACTCTCCATCATTCAGTCAGAATTGAAGAAGTTTCTTGGATGAGAAGCAACATGTTTTTAAGGATCCCGAAGGTGTTTTTTCAAGAGGCAACTGGATTTTCTGGATTTTCTTTGAAGATGTTTCACTTCTCGTCCAAGAAACGTCTTCAGCACTGACTGGATGGGGAAGGGAAGGATTTATACTCCTTGCAGACAGCTGGTCATTTGCATCCTTTTAGAGTCCTTGAGGCCACCTGGAGGTTTCTCTGTGTCCTCAGGGTCACCTGAGTGGTGCAAATGGGTGTGGAGGAGCCTTCTGGGAACTACTGAAAGGATCTGTGTTGTAGACTGGAGATAGATGGTGTTGTATCCCTCCCCCTCTGTTGAGAGAGAGCCGTTCAATTTTGACCTAGATGGCCTCTTGGACCCCAGCGATCCTCTCTGTCCAAAATGATGTCTTTTCTTGAAAAAACACCTTTGGGATAACCATGACCTGGATGACTGAGCATCTCCACAGACATGTTTCTAAGGAAAAAAACAAGAGATCACAGTTGCCTTTTGGAAAAACTCCTTTGGGATAACCATGACCGGAATGATTGACAGTCCCCATAGATATATCCAATCCATGGCAAGGTTGAGACATAGAATGGGGACTTGATAAAGGGGTGGATGCCCTTTAAAGAGTTCTAGAGGATCATCAGGAACAAGTCAAGAATAGTTAGCCTTTAATGCAGAGGTCTTCAAACTTGGCAGCTTTAAGACTGGTGGACTTCAACTCCCAGAATTCTCCAGCCAGCATAATTTACTCTCTTGTGATCCCTTCCCCTGCAATCTCTCCACTTAGATCAGAGGTCTCCAAACTTTGGCAACTTTAAGATTTGTGGACTTGGAGAATTTAAGACTTGTGGCTGGACAATTCTGGGAGATGAAGTCCACATGTCTTAAAGTTACCAAGTTTGGGGACCCCTGCTTTAATGTTTGGACTTTAGTGGGACACCCCCATGAGGCCATCCCATTTTATCACTTCCTTTTAATAGCTTCATTTTGATGCTAAAATTGGTAACATTTTGTCCTTCAACCGTTTGCATTGCTTTGGTTGGTGAGCAGGGTCTACTTCTGACTGATAAAAACGCAGCTTTTGTTTTCAGATGCAGCCCCATTTAATGACGGCAGGGGCTGTTTCTCAAGGCCATTTCAACAGGCTGTCTATAGAGAGGCTCTGTTTTGGGCTGTGGCCTCTTCTTCTGACATATACTCTGTTTCTTGATGGCACAGCTTTATTTTATGTTTGCTAAGGAGACTGAGATGACCCAGGGAGTTTTTCTTCAATATATAGTAAAATATCAATGTCAAGCCATACGTCAGGGTTCCAACTAGCATCCAAACATAAACCAGAGTCCCAGGCAAAGGATTCCTCAAAGTTCCCATGGATGAAGAGAGCCATGTTGACACACCTGGGAAAACCTGAATCTAAAAACTTCCCAGTTTTCCCCACTCAGTTGAAAGTTCAAGATCTTGCCCTCACACCCATAAGTCCATCCCATGGTCCAATCTCCCACTGCCATCCTGGCAGTTCCACCCATCCAGTTCCGGTCAGGTGCAGAGACAAAGGATGACCTTGGCTTTCTAGAAAGAATTTTGTTATGGCTACATAGCGTCTAACTCCATACAATCCCCCCTCCCATTTTTCCACAATAGAAACTGCATAGTAGAAGAATAGAAAGTATGGTAGGCCAAAGATGCGTTAAAGGCTAACAATTCCCGACCTATACCTAAGGATAATCTAGACTAGAGCTCTAGACTTGTCAATGAAATTTTCTTGACAGCAATATGGCAGTTAATTTCCGATGATAGGATGGCTATTTTGACTTCCCAGTCTAGCCTACACCCCTCAGGCTCCTTGGCTGTCCTTTTCAGATGTTAAGCCAGTCTAACCATTCTGAGGTCCATCAAAATCACCTGGTTGTGGCCATCTAGCTCAGCCACTGGTTTTTGCAAAACCAGGCAACCAGAGTTGTCCAAGCATCTCTGATCGTTACAGCTTGTCTAGTGAAAATATATTGTCCCCAATATATGAATATGGAAAAACACATGCTTGGCATCAGAAGACAAGACAGAAGGACCTGCACATGGATTTGAGAACAAACGATGCCATCAGAAGAGTCAAAGAACTGAAATGGAAATGGGATGGTCCTATAGCAAGAAGAATTGATGACAGGTGGACCAAGGCAGTCATAGAATGGATGCCACTTGATCAAAAGTATCCATGAAAAAGACCCAAAACCAAGATGGATGAACGACACCAGCAAGCGTTGCGGGCCAATTGCAAGGATCCTGTATCATGTCAAGGGTCAAGAAACAATAATACAAAATGCAACATGAATTTCCAGAGATACGGAGGAGTTACAAGAAAACTGCCTTTTGTTCTTCATGGACAAATTCAGGCACGTCTTGCTGAGTAAGAGCATCCACCGTAATGCCCACAGTGGCTAATCAGACGTTTCTCAGAAGCAATCCAGGAAGGCAGAAGACCCCAACAAGCCATGGTTGGAAAAATACTTCGTCTGATTGGAGGCAAGAGCCATTGGCTGATCCCCCCATGGATACGACCAATGCAACAGCAGTCACAAATCTTGGGTAGCCCAGTCCACACGTCCATCACTGATTGTGCGATAAATCCTCAAGAAAGTATCAACAAATGAGAGGCTGGAATGGATCACGGGAACAGGAAGTTAAATATCTGCGTCAATTTGCATTATGCAGAGCCTTCTCCTCCTAAGCTCAAACCAATGGATTTTGAAAGGGATCCATCAAATGACAGCAGAACGATTTTCCACTCCTACTTTTTGGGGGGATTTTCTAATGCTCGCCACGTCTGACTTCGTTTTGCACATTCATTGGCTTTCCTGAAAGCCCCCCTCTCCACGGATGGCCTCATTCCAGTTGATAGGCCTTTCTTCATTACAGAGCAATTTAGCAGCTGACACAGTCGGTCTCAAAGTATTCACTGACGGGGCCTGTCCATCAGCTCCAGTTTTTATGAAAGTTTCTGAATTTCTCTTCTTCGAATGTCTCGCCTTTCTCCACATCTGAGCACAGCTTCCCTTCCTCTGGGTGACCCTGTGCTTAAAATGCAAGTTACCTAGGAGATCCAGGTGAGGGTGTTTCATTAACGACGAACGCCATATGCCGGGAGCATATGGAACAGGCTGGCTGCTTATGCTTTGCCACAGGGATGTCGCGGAGTGGTGTTGGCAGGGTGTTTGCACAGCTTGGCGTGCGCAAATTCTGCACTGAAGGCCGGCACCTGCCTTCACCTGCGCTGATGGAGCCCAAAAATGTGGCCGATATCACCAAATGCAAACTTTGAGAACCCAGAATCCAAAATCTGAATTCAGACTCTCTGGGTCTGACCTGCACCCAGGACTTGGATAGGAGGTCAGATCCTTACTCTTTTCCCTCTTCCCTTCCTTCCCTCCCCCAGATAGGGAACGAGCCAGGCTGCTCTCCTGCACTCACCCCAGAGAAGAATATTTGGCACCTTAAAGACTCCATTATCCAATGCACTTTTACTAGATCATTGTCATTTGTTCATCATTTCTTTTTGAATTCTTACTTCAAATATTAGTTTCGTTCTTTTTCTTTAAAAAATGCAGTGCAGGTAGTCCTCAACTTACAACCACAATTGAGCCCAAATTTATATTGCTAAGCCAGACATTTGATAAGTGAGTTTTGTCCCGTTTTAGGATTTTTCTTGCTACGTTTGTTAAGTGAATCACTGCAACTGGACTTTTTCAAAGCAAGGAAATCTCTTGAAAAAGCATCTTTGGGACAACCAAGACATTGGAAATCTGAGATCAATCAGAGATCAATTATAATACTAATTGGCACAAATACAGGTAATCCTTGCTTAATGACCAGTTGCTTCATGAGTGTTTGAAGTTAATAATACATCTTTGTTAATATAATACCTTGTGTACATTATTTCCCTTCATGATTTCAATATGTACTTTAGAGCTTTCCAACTTTTAGACTGGCTCCTAATATCAGGAACTGCATTGCAAAATTTAGAGAAGTTTCTCTAGTTTGTGGAAAAACTCTCTTTAAAATGGGAATTAAAGAAATTATTTCCCTGTGCCTAGAATAACAGAGTTGGAAGGGAGCTTGGAGGTCTTCTAGTCCAACCCCCTGCTCAAGCAAGAGACCCTATACCCATGATGGCGAATCTATGGCACAGGTGCCACAGGTGGCACGCGAAGCCATTTCTGAGGGCACACGAGGCGTTGCCCTGTCAGCTCCAGAGCACATGAGCGTGCTGGCCAGCTGATTTTCAGCATTGATTTTCGGCCATTTTTTTGCCCTCCTGAAGCCTCCAGAGGGAGAAAAATGGCCAAACGGGCAACCTGGAAGCCCATTCCTGAACTTCCGGTTTGTGTGTTGGGCCTTTTTTGCCCTCCCCAGGTTCCTAGAAAGCCTCTGGAGCCTTGGGAGGGCGAAAAATGGACCTACCGGGCCCACCAGAAGTCAGAAAACGGGCTTTTTCTGGCCTCCAGGTCTGTGGGCCGGCCATTTTTGCCCTCCCCAGGCTCCAAAAAGTTGTGTGTACATGCACAGGGCAGCAGGCGGTGTCAAGCATGCATGGTCAGGGGGCACAGCATGGGAGGCATTAAATTATGGGGTGGGCACATGAGCACGCACAATAGCTCGAGCGTGTGTGCTTTAGGCACCCGAGGCAAAAAAGGTTCACCATCACTGCCTTAAACCATTGCAGACAAATGGTTGTCCAGCCTCTTTTTAAAAGCCTCCAGTATTGGAACATTCGCCACTTCTGAAGACAAAGCGTCCCACTGGTTAATTGTTCTAACTGTCAGGAATTTTCCCCTTCATTCTAGGTTGCTTCTCTCCTTGATTAGTTTCCATCCATTGCTCCTTGTCCTGCCTTTAGGTGCTCTGGAGAATAGGTTGTTGACCTCTTCTTCTTTGTGGCAGCCTGTCAAATATTGGAACACGGTTATCATGTCACCCCTAGTCCTTCTTTTAATTAAATTAGACACCCCCAATTCTTGCATCCGCTCCTCATATGTTTTAGCCTCCTGCCCCCTAATCATTTTTGTTGCTCTTCTCTGCCCTCTTTCCAATGTCTCCACATCTTTTTAATATTTTGGTGACCAAAACTGGATGCCGTATTCCAAGGGTGGCCTCACCAAGGTGCTAACACTTCCCATGTCCTTGATCTGTTCAAGGTTTTGATTGATTGGTTTGGTTTGGTTTATTCGAATGTATAAGCCGCACCCATCTCACCACATAGGGACTCGGGGCAGCGCACAGGGAATATAAAATATAAATATACAATATACAAAAATAAAACAGTCTTAAAACTAAATTAAATCAACCCACCCTGCGCTAAAACCCATATTAAAACCCTTGAATTAAAACTTTGGTAACTAAAAGCAGTACGGTGTTCGAGTAAGATCATGCCAGGCCAGCTTGTTGGAAGAACTTGTTGACTCCTAGATAGTTTTAAATTTTGTTTGTTGACTCCTAGATAGTTTTAAATTTGGGATTTTTAATTCGGTTTTAGCACAGGTTTTTTATTAGAATATGTTTTTTAAATTTTTATTATGTTTTTTGTATGTATTTTACCATTCCTGTGCGCCGCCCTGGGTCCGCTTGGAGAAGGGCGGGGTATAAATATAATAAATAAATAGAAGTGTGTTTTTAAGCGCTGGCAGAACAGGCGGAGGTCCGAGATGACACGGAGGTCGGGGGGAAGAGCGTTCCAGAGGGTTGGGCCCATCACAGAGAAGGCCCTTCCCCTGGGCGTCGCCAACCGGCATTGCCCGGTTGACGGCACCCGGAGCAGACCCTCTCTGTGAGAGCGAATCGGTTGTAGGGACGTATGGGGCAGCAGACGGTTTCGTAGGTAGCTAGGCCCCGTGCCATGGAGCACCTTGAAGATGGTCATCAAAACCTTGTAACGCACCCGAAAGGTCACAGGTAGCCAGTGCAGCTCGCGCAGGAGCGGTGTTATGTGGGATTGACTTGAAGCACCCATAATCACCCGCGCGGCCGCATTCTGGACCAACTGCAACCTCCGAGTGCATCTCAAGGAGAGCCCCATGTAGAGAGTGTTACAGTAGTCCAGACGAGAAGTCACGAGCGCTTGAGTGACTGTGCGATTCCCCTGACAACTGTAGGTTGTCAGCATTACAACTTGGTTGTGATACTGATAGTTGCTGAATGCCTTCTGACTACTGCTTGCAGCCAGGTGGTTGCTTTGTGGCACACATCCTGTGGAATTTAGGAGGCATCTACTGTAACATCACAGCTGTCTATGGAGGCCTCATTTCTTCATTCGGGCCTTTTAGTTATGAATATTGGAAGAACAGGATGTTCCTTTAATTAGTTACCTGAATATTGTTTCACTTGTATTCCTTAATAGGTGCTTATTGCTCTTTTTATTGTAAATCACCTAGGATGTGGCACAGAAATACTTCTGATCAAGATTATGACCATCAGGTAGCAGGTGTTTTTTTTTTAAAAAAGCTTACCGTAACTGCCTTGAGCCAACATAATTCTCCTGGCTGCCACATACCCGAGGGAACTGCTGAAGTAAGATTGTTCAGGAGAGGAGTTATTGTGAGATCTAGATAAATCTCCGTCAAAGCAGGTCTGTCAAAGAAAGGATCCTCGGGGTATATTTCTGGTTTTGGTGGCTTCCCCACGGCTCTGGCCTAAGCATTCACCTCTCCAGATTGCCAGCTCTCGGCTTAAGGGGAGCCCAATAGATCTTTCAAGCTGAGAAGCACCAATGGATAATCAGAGAACAAGATCCTCCCTCAGTTTCCTTAATCTGGATTAACACCAGGAAAAACGGGATTGGGATACAGAATTGTGGAGAAAGAATAAGCAAAGCTGCAGCCTTTAATTTATTAGTGAATTAGAATAAAATGGCGTCCTCTTACAGCAGGGGTCCCCAACCTTTGCAACTTTAAGTCTGAAGGACTTCAGCTCCCAGACTTCTCCAGTCAACTTTCCTGGCTGGAGAATTCTGGGAGCTGAAGTCCTTCAGACTTAAAGTTGCAAAGGTTGGGGACCCCTGTCTTACAGCATCCTCAAATGTTCCTACAGACGTTGGTGCTCTCCATGGTGATTATTCCTGGAGGTCAGCATCATACAAAAAAAGATGCTAAGGCCCCAGAAAGAGCACAGAGAAGAACCACAAAGGGCTCTGGAGGCTAAATCATATAATGAAGAGTTGAGGGAACTAACCTAACCTAACCCGAGCAAGAGAAGACTTTAGGGGACGCAGGATAGCCATCTTCAAGAACTCGAGGACTCTCAGGGAAGAGGGGAGGGCATTGGTTCATTCTCCAAAGCATCTGAGGGCAGGAGAAGAAGCAATGGGTGGAAGGTCCTCAGAGGGAGATCCAACCTGGAACTAAGGAGGAGTTTCCCGACAGGGAGAACAATTAAGCAGTGGAATGGCTCCCGGAGTTGTGGATGCTCTGTCATTTGATGTTTTCAAGAAAAGTTTGAACAGTTATTTGGCCAGGGTGGTGTAAGGTCTTCTGCCTTGGGTAGCGGGTTTGACTAGGAGGATGTCCAAGTCCTTCCCAGCCATATTTTCTACCATTTGAATCAGCAGAGGAGTAGGAGATACTATCCACCAGGTACCGCAGTAATTGAATTGGACTGTGTTTCCCCTCAGTTGAATTCTCATTTTGACCTTAGCTCAACTAATTTTGAACTCCTCCTAGGTTTTGCTCTGCCTAGAGGCCCCTTGGGGGATCATCCCAGTGCAATCTCCAATTCTGATATTCTACCTAATGACTCCTGATTGTTTTCTCTTTTTCTCTTTCTCTTTCTCTTTTTCTATCTATCTATCTATCTATCTATCTATCTATCTATCTATCTATCTATCTATCTATCTATCTATCTATCTATCTATCTATCTATCTATCTGCTGTGGAAGTGATGTCCCAGTGTCTGGAGGCCGTGCAAGTCTGGATGGGGAGAAACAGGCTCCGACTCAACCCGTCCAAGACCGTGTGACTGTGGCTTCCGGCGTCACGATATAGCCAGTTGGTACCATCTCTGGCTATTGGGGGTGAATCATTGGCCCCACAGAGAGGGATCGCAACTTGGGTGTCCTCCTGGACTCTCGGCTGTCTCTAGAAGACCATATGACAGCCGTGGCCAGGGGGCTTTCTATCAGGTTTGCCTGATACGCCAGTTGCGCCCCTTTCTGGATCGTGATGCTTTACGCACGGTCACTCAAGCCCTCGTCATCTCCCGTCTGGACTACTGCAATGCTCTCTACATGGGGCTTCCCTTGAGGTGCACCCAGAGGCTCCAGTTAGTTCAGAATGCGGCCGCGCGGGGGATTCTGGGAGCGTCTAGATGCTCCCACGTGACACCTCTCCTGCGCGAGCTGCACTGGCTGCCTGTGGCTTTCCAGGTACGCTTCAAGGTATTAGTAACCACGTTTAAAGCGCTCCATGGCAAGGGACCTGGCTATCTGCAAGATCGCCTCCTGCTACCTTCTCTGTGGCAGCTCCTGCTACCAAATGCCTCCCACCGTCCAGTCCGCTCCCACAGAGAGGGCCTCCTCAGGGTACCGTCGGCCAGGCAATGTCAACTGGCGACCCCCAGGGGGAGAGCCTTCTCTGTGGCAGCCCCTGCCCTCTGGAATGACCTACCCCCTGACCTACGGACAATCACGGACCTGCGCCTCTTCCATCGGGCTTTGAAGACCTATTTATTTCGTGTGGCCAGCCTGGCATAGTTTTTAACTGGCATAGTTTTAAATGGTATAGTTATGAATGGTTTTTTAGCAGGGATTTTAACAAGGTTTTAAGACAGGCTATTTATCATTTAATGTATTTTTAAAGGTTTCTATGTTTTTTACTTGAGATTTTATTGTTGCCTGTACACCACCCTGAGTCCCGGAATATATATGTGTGTGTGTGTGTGTGTGTGTGTGTGTTAATTTTATGAGCTGATCAATAAATAAATCAGATTTATATATATAATTGTTCCACAGCACCCTGTTAGGGCCCCATTAAGGGAGGAGACATACTTTTTCTTTTTCTGCCTTTTGGCTCATCACCAGAGACTATCTAGACAGAAAGCCATGAGTTCCGTTGTGTGATTTTTTAAATATGTGTGTTAGTTTTATGAGCTGATCAACAAATAAATCAGGGAGACTAGTATAGATCTATTTCGAGCTTTTTAGCTCTCATCAGCTAGCCATACCCTTACTGGGATTCGAACTGGGGCTGTATTGAATATCAGGCAAGAGCATTTAACTGAGCTAATCCCAGTAAGGGTATGGCTAGTTGATGAGAGCTAAATAGCTCGAAATAGATCTATCCTAGTCTCCCTTGTTTATTTATTTAGCAGCTCAAAACCTAAGACACACACACACACAAACACATTTGTTTATTTATCAGCACAAACGTAACACACACATACACATATATTTAAAAGAAAGATAAAAATGGATACAAACTGATATAAATTAAGGAAGAAAAAAGAAAAAGAAAACAAGCAAAGATACAAAGAAAGAAAGACTTAAAGAGAAATTGAAAAGCATGAAAAAAGAGACAAGTAGTTTCCGATATTCTTCACAACAGTTATAAATACAATTATGCATTAACCTCTCGCTCTAAAGTTACATCAATAGGATGGCGGATCTGCTACCTGTGGAAACCTTCTATTGTATTTGCTATCAGATACTTGATTTTTCCCCCCGAACTGGCTTGATTTTAACTTGTTTATCTTTTAAGGTATTTTTATAACTCTGCATCCAATGTTAGTGTTGTGTTTTGCAAGCTACCTTGGGAAAACTATGTTCTTTAAAAGTAGCTGAGAGGTAGGTAGGTAAACAATTAAGCAACCTGCCATGAATCGACAGTTGATTTGTAGTAAATTATCTCATGAAAATCAAGATTTATTTAAGATGAAGGTGCAGCAAAGATTAAATGCAGTGATGAGTTTAAGAATGGCACATAGCATCATTAAAATCTTTGCTGAAGTATCCTCAAATCCTCCCCATTCCTTGTCCGTGTCGTTTTCTTGACTATGGTATGAAACTGGCCCAGTGGGGGGGTTGGAGGTGGTATATCCCAGTACAGGCGTACTGGTGCCTGCCCGGAGCACCAGGTGCCACCATTCCAGTACAGGCTCCGGAGGGTCCACTCGCCCGCCTGTGCGCCTTACCTTCCTTTAAAGCCTTCGGTGCTTCTGTGCATGCGCATGGTGCGTACAGCGCCTGTGTGACGCTCGGCCAAACAGCTGGAAAGTTGCGGAGGCGTCGCTGTGGGCATCCATGTGGATAATGCTGGGCCTGTTGCAACCGTCCCGGTTGGAATGGGATCTAGACCCCATCACTGAACTGGCCGGACATTCTCCCATGTACTCTACAACATTTCTGGCATGATGTGGCCTGGTGGGGGGACTGGGGGTTGGGAACCCTTGTTCTGCACTCCTAGCACTTGCTAGTAGCCATCTGCTCACTAGGCCAATGCTGTGTTTCTTTGGAAGATTAGCCACGGTTGGCTGGGTGCTGCAGGGAAGGAAGCTGCACCTGGTTGACGCAACTCGTGGTCTGGATCTTCCATGAGCTTCCTACTCTTTCTGACGGTCTTTGGGCATTGATTGCACCCGTCACTCAGTGCTGAACCAAGCCGGAATGTCTGTAGGGCAAGAGAGATCCCTCGGCTTTGCAGAGGAGCTCAGATTGTTCAAAAATCTGTACCCAATTATTGCTGCCTTAAGAGTGGCTGCCACCAGGATGTATTATCAAGAGATTCTCTCGTCCCAGGGTGCCAAAGGGCAAGAGCCCCCAAATTTAGAACAATCATAATTTAGTTGCTTCTTTTGTAAAGTGCATTTGTTGCCTTGGAAACCAAGAACCGCAGTGAACAACTAAATAACATTTTTGAAGTTGTCATCAATGAATCTTGTTTATAAATATGCAAAGAACATACCCAGTTTGTTGTGCAATAGGCAGATGTGGAGGATGATCGTTATATAACCGCTTTGGATAAATTTTTGCAAAGTGGAAATGTGTCCTTTTGCAGCTAGGAAGTTTATTATTCAGTAGCTTTGGAGAAAAGCTGCTCTGGTGTTAAAAGCTCAGGCATCCCCCCCCCCCCCCCAAAGCAGTTTCTTTTAAAGCAACCAAAGAACTTTCCCGTGAAAACTCGTCCTGTAATCCGACAGGGAGGGGTCCTGGGCTCTGCGCTATCTTGATCTCCATCTTAACTCATGAGATAAGAAGAGGCTCAGCGGGGCCAGGAGAGAAATGGGGCAGAAAGCGAAGCCAATTTTTTTGCTGTTCTCTTCCATTGCCAGGCCCCGTTTGAGATGGATCTGCTGGCTGGAGCACAATTTTTCTCCTGCCTCCTGCCAAAAATTGGCAGAAAATTGCACCTCTATTTTTCCGACAGCTTGCCCTCAATTTTTGGCCGTGCGATTTCTGGGAGCCGCACAAAAGGAGATTGGGAATTCTGCGTGTCTGTGTGTGAAGTGCTCAATATCCTTCTTAGCAGGCACCACTCCGGTCTGAATGCTCTCGGAGGCCGAGGTAGATGGATAACAGTCTCTCCTGCCCAAAACAAAATTGGCAGCGACGAGGTTTTCAGCACACAAATCTGCCAAATTTGTATTTATCGCTTCTCCATTATTGCATTTTACATGCTACAACACACATTCTCACAATCACACACACACACACACACACACACACATTGACATACTCAGATGCACACACTGTTTTGAGCAAGTGACTAGCTTGGCTGAATGGAGAGTTGGACATATCAGCATTTTAACTCTGCCCATGGAGCCTCCGTTGAGAGAACAAGGAACTTGTAGATTTAATTAGAAATGCTGGGAATTTTTGCAACCAGCTAAGATTGGCAAATATTCACCTGCCCACTCCTGGAATCAAGATAGCACAATCCTTCCCTGCCCCTGTCCAAGGACTTTCTCAGGCTGAAATAGGAGCCCATAAGGATTGCTACTCTTCTGCAGTTGGGATGTAACCTTGGCTGAGACATCTTTTTGGTCCTTAGATTCACACCTGGGGCTGAGTCAGAGCTCAGGGGCATCCGGTGAGCTACGATATCTGATGCCCCCCAAATCATGTGATTTGTTTGGTTCTGACTTTGGGTGTTATATATCAGGGGTCCCCAACCTTTGCAACTTTAAGTCTGAAGGACTTCAGCTCCCAGGATTCCCCAACCAGCAAAGCTGGCTGGAGAATTCTGGGAGCTGAAGTCCTTCAGACTTAAAGTTGCAAAGGTTGGGGCCCCTGTATATATATGAACTTCACTGTTGTGGTTCTAGGTTATTTTGGATAAGCATTATGTTGACTCTTCTGCATCTAGTTTTGTTTCTACTAGTTTGGTTTCATCAAGTTTTAGTTTCTACTATGTTAGGAATATAATCCTAATGTTGGGTAGGCAATATATATAAGCCATGATGACAAATGGCCTTTGTTACTTTAAATGTTTGAATGTAATTAGCAGCTGTAATTAACTCAGCAATAAGCGGAAGCCAGGAGAGCTTTCTCTCTCTCTCTTGCTCACTCACTGACTGATTTACTAACTGACTGAACAAGGAAGAATCGTGGATTGCAACAGTAAGCAATTGTTTGTAAGTTAAGGACTGTATTTGATGCAATATCTGCTATCACTGCTTGTGAAGCAGCAGTTTAGTTGCACAAGGAAAGCTACTTGTTTTTACTAGCAGTGTCTGAGACTCTATTCGTGTGTCTACTAGCAATGTTTTCTCTAGCTACACATTCCGCTGCACAACTTTCTGCCTCCTAAAGGAGAGATCCCCCAACACACTACATCCAGTTTTGGTCACCACATTACAAAAAAGATGTTGAGTCTTTGGAAAAAGTGCCGAGAAGAGCAAACATGATGATTAAGGGCCTGGAGACTAAAACATATGAAGAATGGTTGGAGGAATTGGATATGCCTAGCCTAGGCAAAAGAAGGAATATGGAAGACATGATAGCAGTGTGACAGTACTTGAAGGGCTCTCACGAAGACAAGGGGGTCTATTTATTTTCCAAAGCACCAGAAGGCAAGACAAGAAATAACGGATGGAAATTGATCAAGCAGAGAAGCAACCTGGAATTAAGGAGAAACCTCCTAACAGCGAGGACAATTAATCAGTGGTACAGCTTGCCTTGTGGGTGCTCCAACATTGGAGGTTTTTAAGAAGAGACTGGACAGCCATTTGTCTGAAATGGGATAGAGTTAAGGTTGGACTAGAAGTTCTCCAAGGTTCCTTCAAACTCTGTTCTCATTCCTCTGTGTGTGTGCATATTTGTTTGGTTCACACCGTCTTTGTATATTATGATTACTGTTTATTGAATTAACCTTGGGTTGCAACTATAATGGGGCCTGCTCATTATGGCCCTAAGTCGTAATGGTGGCAAAACTAGTCACCCATGTGACCAACTTGATATTATGACTTTTTTGTGTGACTAGGCAATCGCCATGATCTTCAAGTGACCACTGAGGTCACTAACTGAACCTTTTGTTCACTATGGGGCTATTTAGTAAATCACAGTTTTCCGCAAAACACTATGTAAATTATGGTCACATGACTAGTGCTTTAAACGGCCACAAAACGCCATTTTCGGTCCCATGACAATGCAGGAAGGGCAGCCGTCAGAAATTCAGGATCGGATCATAAGTACCTTTTAGGGCAGGGATGTCCAAACTTGGGAACTTTAAGACTTGTGGACTTCAACTCCCAGAATTCCCCAGCCAGCATAGCTGGCTGGGGAATTCTGGGAGTTGAAGTCCACAAGTCTTAAAGTTCCCAAGTTTGGACATCCCTGTTTTAGGGGGATCCATTGCAACTTTGCCCAGTCGCTGTGTGATCCATCATAAGTTGAAGACTTTCTGTATAGATGCACTCTGTTTGCACGCTGGCATCCAGAAGGTGCTTTAGAAATATTTTAATTCAATACTTCCTCTGGCAAGGCCGGTCACCTTTGTTTCAGGAAATTAAAGGCAGGCATTGTTGCTGCGTGACGGATTGGGTCAGTAGCATTCGGTTGAGAATGTTGTCCAAAACGTTCGTTCTTCATAACAAGATATTCCAATTCCTCTGGCATGAGTTTCCCATCCCATAATATGCCCAATTATTAGAGGGTCAGGGAGGAATTCCTAAGGGAAGAGAGGCAGGGCTGTGTAGGAAGGTCCCTGTGCATAAAAGTCTAGTTGCGGGAAATCTTGACCATCAGCTGAATGGGGAATTGAGCCCACCCAAGTCCCCTCCTCCCCCCTCGATGAGGAAGAAGCTGGAGGGGGGGAGGGGGGAGAGCTGAGGGCTCCTTTTTGTAGTAGAACCGAATTTCTGGATTTATCGAAACCCTCCCATTTCATTTCATTTCATTTATTCAATTTATACCACACCCTTCTCCAACGGACTCAGGGCGGCGCACAGGAATATTAAAAATACATACAAACCATATAAAATTTTAAAAAACGTATTCAATGAAATCCTGCGCTAAAACCAAATTAAAATCCCCAAATTTAAAACTATCTAAAAGTCAGTTGTGGAGGTTACGCAAGGCCGGCTAGATGGAACAAATGTGTCTTTAGACACTTGCGGAAGAGGCGGAGGTCAGAGATGGTGCGAAGTTCAGGGGGTAAGTCATTCCAAAGGGCTGGGCCCGCCACAGAGAAGGCTCTTCCCCTGGGTGTCGCCAGTTGGCATTGCCAGGCCGACGGCACCCTGAGAAGGCCCCCTCTGTGGGAGCGTATCGGTCTAAGGGATGTATGGGGCATGTATTGGGACAGACTCTGTAGATGTGAATTCAGGACACAACCCACCAGGCAACGTCTTCATTGGAACCTCCTCTGATGGAATCTATTCAGAGCTTTGGATGCGTCTTTCAAGGCTCTTTTGTCCACTATGTATTTAAAATAAACACACACACACACACACGCGTGTGCCTCTTTTGATAATGTAAACACAAACACACACACACACACTCAACTTACAACAGTTCATTCAGTGACCGTTCAAAGTTACAACAGCACTAAAAAAAGGGACTTATGACCAACCTTCACAGTTACCACCTTTGTGGCCTCCCCGTGGTCACGTGATCGAAATCCAGACCCTCGGCAACTGGCTCCTACTTATGACCGTTGCTGTGTCCCCAAGGTCATGTCGTCCCCTTTTGCAACCTTTTGACAAGCAAAAAGTCAATGGGGAAGCAGATTCACTTAACAGCCGGATTACTAATTTATCAACTGCAGTGATTTAGTTAACAACTGTGGCCAGAAAGGTCATAAAATGGGACAAAACCCACTTAGCAAATATCTCACTTAACAACCGAAATTTTTGAGCTCAATTGTGGTTGTAAGTTGAGGACTAGTTGTATGTGTTTGTGTGTGTGTGTTTGTGTGTGGGTGTGTGTGTGTGGGTGTGTGTGTGAGAGAGAGAGAGAGAGAATGCATGTATAGTCATTGTCATTGTACTCATATACAACAAAATTGGTTATATATGAGTATATAAGTATGAAATCTATATATGAGTATGTGTGTATATATATGCATAATGGGTGAGCGTGAGTGTGTGTTATTCTTTGGAGAGTGGGAATTGGAATTTCATTTGAATGTATATATAGAGAAGTGACAATAAAGTTATCTATCTATCATATCTATCTATCTATTGCTCTCATCCCTCTCTAAGCGTGGATTTCTGCTGTTCAGAGGCATTTTGGATTCCTAGCAACTGACAAGGTTCTGTTTTTCGGGGGCTGAGGACTCTTGCATTATAATAGCAAGGAGAGCTGAGATCGGGGTCAACAGCAGATCTGCATGCCGAGCATATTTATATATCGCATCCTTTGAATCTTGGGCTACAAGGACAAGAATACAACCGAATGCAAAACATCCGTGGACTAACTCGGTGCTTCTCAACCTTGGCAAGTGTGGAAGTTGTGTGGACGTCAACTCCCAGAATCCCCCAGACGGCACCCAGCTTCAAGTTGCTAAGGTTGAGAAACACTGGAATAATTATTTCAGATTTTGTGTGGGTATAAACTATTGTGCGAAGGTTAGCAGGAATCTTGCTTCTATGGTAGAATGAACAGAATCAGGCACTTTCCACATGGGATAATTACGGTGCGTTTTAATTTATTTTCACTAAGCCTATTTGGAATCTCATTTAGAATCAAATATAAATCTCCTTTGAATCCAGATGCCAGCATTTTCCTCCTTCCACTTCATAGACCTCGGGGCGGCTTTGCAAAAATTCTCTGTTTTGCACAAAAGTGCAGCTCTTTGCTTTGGTACCTATTTGTAGACATAGCACCCAGGCAAAATGCTTTAGGATTTAGAAATGTAACTCTCTAATTTCTTTCAGATGCAAGATTGGCAAATATTCCCCTGCTCACTACGGTGGTCAAGATAGCATAATCCTTCCCTCTCCTGTGCAGGGACTTTCTCAGGCTGAAATATGAACCCATTAAATGAATTGTTGAATGCAGACCATAGAGTAAGCATTAAAAATGGTACTTATGTCTTTGTGTAGCATTGTGCGGATACCATTCTAGGTAAAACTTGTTGTACGTAGAATCTAGAATCCTACGATTAGAAGAACTGTGGAGATCTTCTAGTGCAGTGATGGCGAACCTGGTGGCACTCGGAGCCATTTGGCAAGGCATGCGAAGCGTTGCCCTGTCAGCTGGCCAGTGTGCATGCATGTGCTGGCCAGCTGATTCAGCCATTTTTAAAGCCCTTTTTCATCCTCCCCAGGCTCATATAAAGTGAAAACAGCCCCCTGGAGGCCCTTCGGAGGCTTCAGGAGCTTCCCTGAAGCCTCCGGAGAACTAAACATGATGCTACAAGCAAACCAGAAGCATGTAAAAAATGGCGGGGGGAGCACCTGTCATGCATGCATGCGCACTGTGGGGCGTCCATTGCATTATGGGTGCGGCACACTGGCGCACCCCCCCTGCGCTCCCCCCCCCGATATATAAATATGCTCGGCACGCAGATCTGCTGTTGACCCCCCCTTATGGCACGTGAGCCTAAAAAGCTTCGCCATCTCTGTTCTAGTCCAACCTTCTGCCCAGTCAGTAATCCCAAGACCCAACCCAGACAAATGGCTATTCAAGTTTTGCTTGAAAACCTTCAATGATGGAGGCCATGACATCAGAAGGCAAGCCATCCCAAATTCTGAGGAGCTCTTGCAGTCCAAAAATTGTTCTTCAGTTGAAATTTGGATGGCTCCTGTAAAATTTCCATCCCTTGGTTATTGTCTTACTCTTGGGCACTGTGGAGAATAAACCCCCTTTGCCCTATGACTGCCCTTCAAGTATTAGAAGTCTTGCTATCATGTCTCCCCTCCACTTTCTCTTCCTTAGGCTAAGCATGTCAGTTCCTGTAACCGGTCTTCATAGGATTTAGCCTGTGAGCAGGTCTGCAGAATAACAGAATAGCAGAGTTGGAAGAGACCTCGGAGGTCTTCTACTCTAGTGGCCCCCAACCTTTTGGGCACCAGGGACTGGTTCTGTGAAGAGAGATTTTTTCCGTGGACTGGATAGGGTGTGGTTTTGCATGCTGCCCGCATCCCAAAGATGGGGATTTGCTTGTTTGCGCAGCCCAGTTTCTGGCATGCTGCACAAACTGGTGCCAGTCCAGAGACCAGGGGCTGGGAATTCCTGTTCTAGTCCAACCTCCTGCTGAAGCAGAAGACCCTGTACCAGTGATGGTGAACCTTTTTTGACTCGTGTGCCAAAAGTGGAGGGAGCACAGGGGCGTGCCACACCCATAATGCTATGTGCACAACCACAGCACACATCTGCACACAACCAGCCCCCCACCCCCCATTTTTGGCGTGCTTTTTTCGCCCTCCCCAGGCTCCAGAGGCTTTATAGGAGCCTGGGGAGGGTGAAAACAGCCCCCCCCTCCCCGGAGGTTTCAGGAGGTTCCCTGAAGCCTCTGGAGCGTGAAAAACTGGCCCTACAGGCAAACCAGAAGTTCGGGAACAGACTTCCGGTTTGCTCATAGGGGTGGTTTTAGCCCTCCGGAGCCTTCAGGGGCCTCCAGGAGGCGTCCCTAAAGGCTCTGGAGGGCAAAAAATGACCTCATGAGCAAACCGGAAGTGACTTCCATTCCCGAACTTCCGGTTTGCCTTGGGGTCGGTTTTTCACCCTCCGGAGGCTTCGGGGAAGCTCCTGAAGCCTGCAGAGGGTGAAAAATGGCCTCAAAAGAAGACCAAAGTCAGTTGGCCAGCTGACAGGGCAAGCCTCATGCGCCCTGACAAAGGGCTCCATGTGCCACCTGTGGCACGCGTGCCATAGGTTTGCCATCATGGCCCTATACTATTCTGGGGAAAAGGCTGTCCGCTCTCTTCTTACAGCACTGGAAGGGAGCGATCCCAGTAAAAAGCCGGCCTTTTTTGAAAGCAGGAAAGATTTCTATTTTAACATCCCAGCACCTGAGCTGTGCCTCCGTCATCCTACCTGCGTCTCTTGCAATGTTAGGATGAAGTTCAAACTCTGGATGTTTTTTAAGCTCTGCTCTCTGGGGGAAGGGGCCTTTCATAACTGGAGAACACTGCAGCAAATGAAATACACGGGCTGGATTAAAGGGTTATTTCCCCAGCGTGTCAAGATGACACAAGGCTGCTAAAACTCCAGTTGTTTTTGACTGGTCTATATCTGCCCAGAGTCATCCTCTTCATTTCGCTGACACGACTCTCTGCGTTCTTTGTTGGAGATGTTGGCTTTGCCACGGAAAATGTGGAACAGTCTCATGCAGCAAGAAATCAGAATTATGCAGCAGAATATTTGCAGAGGGAGGGGGGAGTGTTTGAAGGAAATGGATGCAGCATATCTATTCCGTTTCAAGCTAATCGCAGAAGAACTAGCTATCCATCTGCTTGCTTGAATTAGCCTTGTATGCTGCATAGGCCCCTCCAGAAACCCTGGGTGGAATTAAAAAACGCCCTAGGACGGGAAAGGGGATTAGGTGAGAACTGAATAGCTTCCTTCCAGACTAATGTTGTATTCAAGTAGACGTTGAATTGGATTAATGCACTTATATCGTGTTCTTCCAGATCATGCCCAAAGCAGCTTGAAATAGTAGACATTAAAAATGTGGGCGAATGTAAAATTAATAATATGTTTTGCTTAGCTGAATCGATCAACTAAAAAGTGGTCCAATTAATCACGCAGCCAACTGCTTTAAACTATTTTTCATCCAGATTGATTAGAGGAATTTAGTCAAGCTCTTAGCAGTTTAAGTTTCTTTATCGACTGAATTTCTACTTGAATAAAATGCTCAAAGACACATTGTGAGATTATGCACATCCATGTCTTTTTTTGAAAAAGCAATTGATTAGTTTTTGAAAATACACATAGGAAAAGGGATATAGGGTGAATCTGACATTTTAGTGGCTTCCATGTCGGAGGTGGTGGTCCTCCCAAAACTTCATACAAATACAATTTTTTTTTAAAAAGGTAAAGGACAAGCATACATATATTTTACATTGTATAATTCATACATTCAATCAATCGTGTTTTTCATTGCCATCTAATTTCAACAATCACAGTAAAAATTTCAAATAAAATCATTTTTGAGATCTGAGTCTTTTTGCTATTGATTCTTCGTCTCCCTTCCCGCCGACGGGCGGGGCCATGCCCCCCCCCCCCCCTGTTCCCTCATCCTCAGTCCTTCTTTTCTCCAGACTGGCCATATCCAATTCCTGCAACTGTTCTTCATGTTTTAGTTTTCAGTCCATCAATCATCCTAGTTGCTCTTCTCTGAACTTTTTCCAAAGTCTCAATATCTTTTTTGTAGCCTGGTGACCAAAACTGGGTGCAATATTCACAGTGGGGCCTTATTAAGGTTTTATAAATTGGTACTAATAATTCACCTGATTTTGATTTTGTGCTTCTGTTGATATGACCAATGATTGCATCATCTTTTTTGGCTGCTTCCATACACTGATTGCTCATATTTAAGTAATCACCCAGAAAATCCGCTTTGTTCAAGAGAGAAGAGCCAAATTTCTAACGCTTCTGGCCTCAGCAATTCTCTTTATTTAACAAACTGTTCAATAGCCCCAGTTCCCTGGGCCATTTACAAATCTCTTAAAATCTATATAATATAAAGAAAAATATTATCAGGCAATGGAAATAGGAGCATCATAGAGATAAAAACCGCAATAACAATAAATGAGTTTTAAGATACAATCGATATGAATAAAGCCACAATAAAATCTGCATTTGGGAATGCTCAGAGGCTTTTGGGAATGCAGAACGGCCAAACTTGATTTCCCGCAGAAAAGAAATGCATCTCCAAAGCTTCACCTTTGCTTTGCTTTTCCACGGCTTCTCAAATGATAATCTAAATGATTTAAAAAAAATAGAGAGAGTTAGATTATTCTGAATGAGAGCAATTGTGCAAATTATGATCGATGCAGAAACAAGCTTTTTCTCATGGCAGACCTTCTTTTGTTGTTGTCGTCGTCGTTATTGTGGCTTTGTCTTTTTGTTTCCCCCCCCCCTCTCCCCCCGAGCAGAGCCTTCATCGCATGTGGCACTGCCTAAATTTCTCAGAGCGTTTTCTCTCCAACAGGCATTTCACAAAAACAGGCTGCTGATGAGTCAGAGGCTCTGGAAGCAATCTGAGAAACAATGTTGGGCCTACAGACCTTGGTGGGGACAAGTGAGAAGAGCAGCTTTCCCCAACAGACTCTTGCCATGGAGGGCAGGGAGGCAGGAGGCCCAATGGCCGAGGTGACCAGGTGCCTGGAGGCATCTCAGCTGGTGCTTCAGGGCTGTGGTGGGAAACCACATCCACTACCCTTCTCAGCTGAGTCCTCATATTCGTGCCAATTTTCTTCTTGCCCAACAAGAAAGCAGCCGTGTAGAACACGAAAACAGCCTGGTGGCTGAGAGCCCGGGGGTTTCATTGGACAGAAAGCCAGGGTCCTCCTTCCTTGTCCCCCACATGTGGCTCCTGGGGTTTTGAAACTCTCTTCCCCGGTTGAAGCCTCATTAAAAGGAAGAGAGGAAGGGTAGGAAAAGGTGAATCTGCTTTGATGAGCTCTAGAAGCCTTTTTGTAAAACGGAGGCCTAAAAACAAAGCTCTAGTTAGTGTGATGCGTAATGCAGTGTAGATCCCTCAGGGTTACACTCTCCCTCCACCGCTGTGGAATATCTGTACCAGCGGTTTGGTGGCCAGTATGGGGGGGCGGATGAGAGAGGCACCGGCCCACCCCTTGCACAAACGGAGTTGCTTGTGGGTGCGTTCATGTGCCAGGCTGGGTCATTTGCGTGGCCCAGTTCTGAACAGGCCATGGCCCGGTAGTGGCCCACAGCCTGGGGATTGGGGACCCCTGATCTACATGAAGTCGCTGAGTAGGGTCACCCATCAGCATGAGATTCTACACCGTCTGGGTTCCTTCCCAGGAGGGTCTGTGTGGGCTTGGATGGGGGGGAAGAGGTTTTGACTCAACCCTGGCAAGACTAGCTGGCTGGGGGTGGGGGTGGGGGAGGCCTGGGCCCCTGATTATGAGGACTCTCTACCCTTGATGCTGGATAGGCTCATCTTCCCCCAGACAGAACTGGTGGACAATGTGGGTCTTCTCTCAGCTCCTGCTGGAAGAGCTGATGACACAGCCATGCCAAGAGCACCGTTGCACAAATCTGTCTTGTGCGCCTGTTGCACCTATTTGTGATCACTCGTGCTCCCATCTGGACGAGGCAGGGCTTTCTACAGGGCAGAAGTAAAAGTGCATGTTAATTCTAATGAGGAATGGCCTAGGAAACCACCTGGAAGGTTCATGTCAAGAGCAGTGGTGGCACAGTGGTTAGAAGGCAGAATTGCAGAGTAACTCTATCCACAACCAGGAGTTCGATCCTGACCAGAACAAGGTTGACTCAGCTTTCCGTCCCTTTGAGGTCAGTGAAATGAGGACCCAGATTGTTGGGGACAACAGGCTGCTGCCTCAGTAAAACGCTCAGAGAGGGCTGTAAAACCCTATGGAGTGGTATATAAGTCTAAGCACTGTTTCTATTGCTACTTTTGACCTTCCCAACTGGGAAGGCAAAGATTTGTTTAATGACAGCATGATTCACTTAACAACCATAGCAAGAAAGAGTTGTGTGACTGTGTGTGACTCACCTAACAACCATCTTGCTTAGCAGTGAAAATTCTAGTTCCCACTGTGGTAATACATTGAAGACTACCTACTGTATATATTGGAGATCATCCCTCCTTGCCTCTGTTTGATTTTTTTCCTATCAGGGTGGAAGCTAAACAAAAACACTTAATTGTTCTCTTACAACTTTGATTTTATGAAATTGGGTTTTATTTAGCAATACCTGTGAACAAGGAACATTTATTGGTTCCTCTCCCAACAAACTAAAATTGGAAGCCAATGCTTATTATTGACTCCCAGTCTGGAGCCAGGAGATGGTTGTCAGTGACCTGCTGCACCTGCTGTCAAACCACCCAGAAAAAAAGAGCTTCCTAACTTGTTTAGTCATTCCGGCGAAGAGGAAGAGAGCCAAAGCAAAGCTCTCAACCATCTTGCAGCGATGATACAACTGGCCAAATAGTCAAGGTACAGGACTTCCAGATGGTAGGTTGTTGGAATGCATAGGCGTAGTTAGATCTCATTGGGCAAGGGTCTTCAAACCTGGCAACGTTAGGACTTGTGGACTTCAACATGGCTGCCTGAGGAACTCTGGGACTTGAAGTTCACAAGTCTTAAAGTTGCCAGGCTTGGAGACCCCTGTAATTGGGTAAGAAATGTCCATGCTGCTTTGAGTAGATTTGGAGGATGTTGACCACTGATGTTGCCTCTTAGTGTCAAGGAATCTTCTGCCTCCTGGTTAGGGATGTTTCATTGAGAAGGTCACTGCTTGGATGGTTAGCATTCTTGAAAGCCAAGTGGTCTTCTACTATCGCCATTCATCTCCACCAGAGATGGATGTTAGAAGAGATTTTGCTGTGCTTGTACAGGTCCAC
Source organism: Rhabdophis nuchalis (assembly GCA_039707465.1). Classification (NCBI taxonomy): domain Eukaryota; kingdom Metazoa; phylum Chordata; class Lepidosauria; order Squamata; family Natricidae; genus Rhabdophis; species Rhabdophis nuchalis. The sequence goes on along the minus strand of CM077657.1, from coordinate 3,745,771 downwards.
GTTAAAGTTTGTCCAATTTTTTGTAGCAATTGAATGTACTCTGGAACATGTGGATGTTGCTGTTTTTGAAACAGCAAAGAAAGATTTTGGGGGGAGATGTCTGTAGAAAGGACTCTCTAAAAGTATTGGTAAACATTACATTAAGCATCACACTACACAGAACACAGAAAACAAGGTTGGATGGGACTTTGCTCGAACAGGAGACCTTACACCAGGGGTGGGTTCCTGCCAGTTCTAGCCTCCTTCTACAGAAGAGGTTCCACAAATCTACAGTGCCGTTTAGAACCGGTTCCAGCTCCCTCCCTCCACCCATCTGCCCATCATCAAGAGGAAGAGTGAGAGGTGGAATTCTGGGAGTTGAAGTCCACAAGTCTTAAAGCTGTCAAGTTTGAACACCCCTGAGTTTGTTTTTTTCCTAAAGGGTGAGGGGTGCGAGGGTCTTGTAACTTGACAGCTTTAAGACTTGCATGCTTCAAATGCCAGAGTTTCTGAGCCAACATTTTGGTTGCTAAGCAAGAGCGTTGTTAAGTGAGTTTCACCACATTTTAAAAGTTGGCCATGCCCACCCAGTCACATGGCTGGCAAGCCACTCCCACCTAGTCACATGGCTGGCAAGCCACTCCCACAAAGCACGCCACACCTACAGAAGAGGTTCTAAACTTTTTTGAAACCCACCACTACCTTACACCATTCTGGACAATTGGCTGTCCAGCCTCTTCTTGAAAACATCCAGTGATGGAGTCCCCATAATTTCTGGAGGCAAGTCGTTCCATTGATTAATTGTTCTCACTCTCAGGAAATTTCTCCTGAGTTCTAGGTTGGGTCTCTTTTGAATGATCTTCCACCTGTTACTTCTTGTCCTGCCTTCAGGTGCTGTGCAGGATAGGTTGACCCCCTCTTCTCTGCGAGAGACCCTCAAGCACTGGAAGGCTGCTATGGCCTCCTCCTCTTCAAAGAGCTAGGCACATCTTGTTCTCTCAGTGGTTCATTGCACGCACTGAGATTATTCCGTTCTCCTTTTTGCTATCCTCTTGATTTGATCTGGGTCTTCTTGCGCTTATAAAACAGAACTTGTGCCATTTGTAGCCTTGTGAAATTTCTGCTTGTGAATTGTTTAGAAATATAGTTCTAACTCATCCTTTGGCTGTAGAAGTACTTCTCAGCTTACAACGGTTCATGAAGGACTGTTGTTAAAGCAAATTGCAATAGCCCTGAAAAATGTGACTTACGACCGTTTTTCATACATGACCATTGCAGCATCCATATGATCATAGGATCAAAATTCAAACGCTTGGCAACTGACTTATATTTGTGACAGTTGCAGTGTCCTGGGATCATGTGACAACCTTTTGCAACCTTCTGACAATCAGAGTCAATGGGGAAGCCAGATTCACTTAACAAACATGTTACTGGATGGGTAGTAACAAACTCAAACTCAACCCGTCCAAGACCGAGTGGCTGTGGTTTCCGGCACCCCGGTTCAGCCAGTTAAGTCCAACACTGGCCATTGGGGGCGAACAACTGGCCCCCGTGGAGAGGGCACGCAACTTGGGTGTCCTCCTGGATTCCCGGCTATCCATGGAGGACCATGTGGCGGCCGTGGCCAGGGGGGCGTTCTATCAGGTACGCCTGATACGCCAGTTGCGCCCCTTACTGGACCGGGGAGCCCTTCGCACAGTCACTCAAGCGCTTGTGACATCCCGACTGGATTACTGTAACGCTCTCTACATGGGGCTCCCCTTGAGGTGCACTCGAAAGCTACAGTTAGTACAGAATGCAGCCGCGCGGGTGATTATGGGTGCCTCAAGGCAAACCCACGTAACACCTCTCCTGCGCGAGCTGCACTGGCTGCCTGTGGCCTTTCGAGTGCGCTTCAAGGTGTTGACAACCATCTTTAAATCGCTCCATGGCTCGGGGCCTAGCTATATACGAGACCGCCTCCTGCCCCATACATCCCTTCGTCCGATCCGCTCCCACAGAGAGGGCCTTCTCCGGGTGCCGTCGGCGGGGCAATGCCGGTTGGCGACACCCAGGGGAAGGGCCTTCTCTGTGGCGGGCCCGGCCCTCTGGAACGACCTACCCCCCGACCTTCGCACTACCTCGGACCTCCGCCTCTTCCGCCAACGTCTTAAGACGTATTTATTTCAACAAGCCGGCCTAGGATATCCCCCCGTTTCTGACTTTTTAAAAATAAATTATAATTTGGGAAGGTTTTAACATGGGTTTTAGCACGGGTTAACTAATTTAATATATTTTAATTGATATTTATTGTATTTTGTGGTTTTAATAATGCCTGTGCGCCGCCCTGGGTCCTAACAAGGAGAAGGGCGGGGTATAAATTTAATAAAATAAAATAAAATAAAAAATTACTCGTTTAACAACTGCAGAGATTCATTTAACAACTGTGGCAACAAAAGTCATAAATAGGGGCATTATTCATTTAATAAATGTCTCAGCAGCAGGGACTTTGGGCTCAATTGTGATCTTAAGTTGAGGATTACCTGTATTAGATTTTCTGGCCAGCTTGAAGCTGCATTTGCAATTGTCTGGAGGGTGCTAATTTAGCAAAGCTTGCTTTTATTTTTTACTTTTATTTTGTATTGTAAAGTTCCTTTCTTCCAATATTTCTTATGTTGTTTGCCTGGCCTTTTTACTGTCAACCTCACCAATTCTGGGGCTGCAGATGCCAAAAAAGATAAATAATCAAAATGCAAAATTCATAAGAGTGTCGGGTTTTGGAGAACGTTGGCATTCTGACCTGATATTGCATACTAAAGTAATGGCATTTCTTCAGGATTAGTGTTCTTGAGAGCACAATAAGCCCCTTTGTTTAATGCTGGGCTATCACATATATTATGCTGGGATATCATGGATGCTTCACTGCTATCTCTTGTATAATGTCTCCGAAATACACAAAATGTATCATGTACGTTGGTCTTATTCAACCTGGGCAACTTTAAGATGTGTGAACTTCAGCTCCCAGAATTCCGTAGTTAAGCAGGCTGGGGAATTGAAGCCCACACATCTGCCAAGGGGGAGAAACACCGACTAGGGTAAATAATAATAATCTTTATTGTCATTGTACTAAAATTACAATGAAATTGGTATTAAAAATAAAAATAAAAAATATTTTTCTTATTCTTGCAACATGCAGTATATAACATTGGCCAGTATTGCTTTTGGTGGGAAGTTGTTGGGAATTTCAAAGCTAATGTCATATCCTATTGGTGGGCTGATAGCTAGCCCCGATTTTAATTTTAGTTTGTTAGTTCCTTCCTTTAATCCTGGGGTCTCAGTCTGTGGAACGATACCGGCCCACGGCATACCAGAAACCGGTCCACACAAACAAGTGGAGGCCAATCCTTGGGATGCAGGCAGTGCACGACACCACGACTTTTCCGGTCTGCATAAAAACCTCTCTCCATGGAATTTGGTCCCTAATGCCTCAAATGTTGGGGGTTGCTGCTTTAATACAAACTATGAATCTTCCAATCCCTGCCCCAGACTCTTGGCCAAAAGCCCCCCCCCCCTCCTTGAAACACAGCCTTAGAAAGCTGTTCTTTTCAGCTCCCAATGAAAGGCACCTGGGGGCAGGACAAGAAGCAATGGGTGGAAACTAATCAAGGAGAGAAGCAACTTAGAACTAAGGAGAAATTTCCTGACAGTTAGAACAATTAACCTCTGGAACAGCTTGCCTCCAGAAGTTGTGAATGCCCCAAACCTGGAAGTCTTTAAAAAGATGTTAGATAGCCATTTGTCTGAAATGGTATAAGGTTCCTGCCCACGCAGGGGGTTGGACTAGAAGACCTACAAGGTCCCTTCCATCTCTGCTATTGTATTATTGTATTATTGTAAATCCTAACTTTGGCTGACATCATGTCTTGTGAACAACCAAGTCAGGTTCTAGGGTTGGAGGTGGGGAGATTTGTCAGGATCGTACCAGATGTTCCCTTACCATTGATCAACCCAGTGCCCAAAACTCCCTTCTGCAAGAGTTGGAAATGGCCTTGCCAATAATAGCAGCACTTCAGTTGAAATTGGACCGTAACATGCTCACGTGTGCAGCCCCTCCTCTTTTGTTTCTGAGGTATTACCCAGCTCTGCTATTTAAGCTACCTGGTTGCTTTGCTTAGCCATGACTTCAAGTTTAGTTTCTCTCTTTGCTAAGGACTCCCAAAGTTGTACAAAGGTTCCTACTCAGCGTCTTGCAGACTGATGCAATTGTTAGCCTTGAAAGCGGTCATTTCCTACACTCTGTTTTGGCATAATTCAGCAGGGTGTCCCTGTAGCCAGCACGGAGGACCATGCATTTGGAGCTGTGGTGTGGAATGGGGTCTGGATTCCCGGGAGGGAGGGGCTGCTTTTCAGCCGGAACAAGGCAGAAGAGCTTGGAAAGTATGATCGTCAGGACAAAGGTTAAAACTCTCCCTAGCAGTTCCCTGTGTATATATGTAGTTATGCAAATAGATGCTTTAGTCGGGCAAGATTCTGTCTAGAAGTGAAGATTCTGTTTATGAAATTACTCTTACGGATGGTGTTATTGATTCTTGGGGGCCTGACAGTAGCCCATATCTCCTAGTGTGGAGAAATAGAGGGGTTACAAAGGGAGAGATTTCAAGGATTTGAGAGAAGCTAGCAGGAGAGGCATCTCTGTCTGGTCTGAAAAGCAGAGAAATCTGTTTCAGGACCCAATTTGAGAAGGACCAGAGTCTTCCAAGCTTCCAGACTCGTGCTGGAGCCCATCCTTGGGGAACTTCCCTCTCACCAGAATGTCTGCTTTGGGTTATTTTATGCATCATATTTATGTTTCACCTGGTAGGGTATGTGGCTTCTTATTGGTTGATGGAGGTGTTGATAGCCAGCTGTTAAGTCATTGGCTGCTGTTTCCTTGTGCTGACAAGTCCTTGGTTCCTAAGTACAGTGGTACCTCGGTTCATGAACTTAATTCGTGAACTGACTCTGGTCGCGAACCGAATTGTTCGTGAACCGAGGCACAGTTTTCCATATGCTAAAAGCATAGCAAAAATAAAAAAAAGTCACTGAAAGTACTCACAGTGTGCGTGCTGGGGCTTTTTTCTGTGTCTTCTTCTCTCTACGATCTTCCTACAGGAAGTCACAACCATGTGACAGCCAGGAATATATTAAAAATGGCCGCGGTTTCTGTTTGTGAACCGAAGCAGAGTTCGTGAACCGGAGCACGTTTTGAGGAACTTTTCTGTTCGTGAACCGAGCTGGTCGTGAACAGAGGCGTTCGTGAACCGAGGTACCACTGTACCTGATAAGCTGGTGATAAACTAGCACTCCTGTTGACTGACAAGGAGCCCATTTCCCAGACTTCAATCATTTCCCTGGCTATTTTTGTCCCTTCTTGGCCAACAATCTTAATAGCTGCGAATTGAATGCATGGAGGTCAGAAAACCTTCCAGGCTGGAAAATCAGCATCCATTCATATGGAAGTGCAGGAAGGAACAAGTCAGGATTTAGATCAGCAAACTAAGTTCTGTAGGAAAGGCAGAATTGCAGGGTGCCCCTTAGACAGCAAATGTTTTCATCTGAACAGCTTCCTAATTCTCTGCAATAAATCTACTTATGTAACTTCCTTGTGTTTGGTGCGGGAGACAGTTTAATTGCCATGCTGGTAGCGTGTACGTTTCTGGTTCTTTTATGAAAAGGCAAGGAGTAAATCTTGCTGTATGGAAAAAGGGATAGAAACTCTATTGGTCCCAAATGATGAGACTGTCAAACGCTGTAGGTGTGACCTTAAGCATTGATAAAAATGGCTTGCCAGGTGCGGTATAAGCTTTATCAGTTTTAACTGATGATTCATAAACCTTACTATCTCATTTCTAATTCGTAAAAGCTTGGGAAGTTTTGTCACATATGACTCAGTTTCTCAAACAAACTCCCATTTGTCTAGATTATCTCTTTTCCATGGCTAATTCGCGTTGCCAGCCCTCAAAAGCTCTTAAAGTGATTTAAAAGATGCACATAATAATCAGTCATTTCCACAATTGATTTTAATAGCATTTCCCCCCACGTTGTTTAGGTTTTCAGCCATTGTTGCTTTTAGGAATTGATTGCCGAAGGAGAGAATTTCTAATTCTACATGTCAGTTCCATGCAGTCCTTTGGATTTCTGTGCAAGGAGACGGTCTCTGTTCATCACAAAGGACGCCAGCCACTTTGTCGGGCTGAGCATGGCAAAGTTAAAAACCATGGCAGTTAAAGACTGGCATCAATGCTCTTCTCTTGTGCAGTCTCCAGGTTGCAAGAAACAGAAGAGCTGCTGTCCATGAAAAAGTGGAAAGCCCAGGACAAAAGCTGATCCCCTTCCAGCAGGGATCCAAGAAGGAAAGTTTACAGAGCTCCAGATGGGATCTTGAGGTTTCCCAAAGAATGAAAGAACTTGATTAATTTGAGTTTAACACTCTATGCATAGCTTGACACTGTGGTTTGTAATCCACAATTCTTCTCTTGCTGCGTTGTTTGAATCTAGAGAAATGGGGTTTATTTCGCAAATATTAGGCAAAGCATATTTATCACAATTGCCAACTGCCTATACGTTAAAGAGATGGATCAGCCACTATCGTGTGGTTTCCTTGTCTTTGTCTTAACTTGTTGCGACATCGCAGTTCTTCTAAATCTATGGTTTATGGCTTAGTTTTTGTGAATGGGAGGGGGGACATGGCTCAGCGGTCAACCTGACAGCCCAGGTTTGAGGCTTGAGCAACAGGGTGAGCTCCCGTTGCCCCAACTCCTGCCCACCTAGCAGTTGGAAAGCATGCAAATGCAAGTAGATTAATAGGCACCACTTGGGTGGGAAAGTAACAATGTTCTGTGCACCTCTGGGCTGTGCACCATGCTGGCCACATGACCATGGAAGTTGTCTTTGGACAACACTGGCTCCCTCGGCCAAGAAACAGAGATGAGCCCAGCACCCTGGAGTCAGACACAACTGGACAGGGAAACCTTTACTTGTGTGTGTGTATGAATAAACCCAAACAAATGTGGTTTGTTCTCTGGACCATGGTTAAACTATCATTCAGTATGAGCCATATAACCATCTGTACATAACTGAGTGTCAGTGTGCCTGGGGAGGGAGGGAGGGAGGGATACAAACTGTATTTTCCCTATCCTCTGCAATGCAACGAAGAGATCAGTCTAATAAAATATGAGCCTACTGATTGTATTCACTTGGGCAGAAAAGTATTTGATTTAAGAAAACCATGGCAGTTAAAGACTGGCAACAAATGCTCTTCTCTAGTGTCGTCTCTTTTGGGTGTATTGGATCACAAGTCCCATCTGTCTTTCTGAGCACAATGGGACATGCAGACTCCATATCGGGATGAGACCTGTACTGTAACAGCTCCATAGCTTTCCATGAGCAATAGGACCTTTTACACTGGGTCTTTTTCTTGAACCATCCTATTTTTGCAACTCTCGTTCTGTACTGACTTAACTCATCTTCATTGTCATTCTTGCTTTTCCTTGACTTCTTCTATAACTCCGTCTCCGATCTGTGGAGGTCATGTCTGAAAAAGTCCAGTGTTACCTATTTGTTAGCTACCAGCAAGGAAATACTCATTCTCTCCTCTTTTTTCAAATGCAACTTTGGTTCCATGGAGTCACAGAGAAAACAACTTACTTCTGTTCTTTCTAGGTGGCATAGTTTTCCATGTCTGAAAAAGTCCAGTGTTACCTATTTGTTAGCTACCAGCAAGGAAATACTCATTCTCTCCTCTTTTTTCAAATGCAACTTTGGTTCCATGGAGTCACAGAGAAAACAACTTACTTCTGTTCTTTCTAGGTGGCATCTGAATCTTTTCCAGGGCCATCATGGCTACTGACTCAAGTGAGGGTCTACCTATCCATCCTGCCCATTTGGGACCCTTGAGATTACTTCCCACCTAGCTGGGTCCCTGATGGCCTAAACCAAGTATCCAGGGCCTTTCGAAAGAGTACCAAGGTGGAGGCTGGCTTTATCTTCTCTGGGATGGTGTTCCACAGGAAGGGAGCCACCATGGAGAAGGCCCTTCTTCTTGGTCCCACTAGATTGACTTCCTTAAAAGAGGAGACCCTTAACATTCCCTACCTTCCTGCTGTGGTGGGCCAGGGAGATGTAACTGGGGAAAGATTATCTTTCAAATAAAAGATCTAATTGCAAAAGTTGTGTGAACATAGGACAAGTATGGTTGAAACTATCACGCAGGTATTAGAGTGGTCAAAGAAGGTGGTAGATATAAATGTTAACACCCTGTTTTCAGTTGCAGGCGCATGGTGATTATTTTCTAAAATAGAGAGCTACAACATCACAATAGCTTGACACAAGGCAGGACTAGAAGACCTCCAAGGTCCCTCCCAGCCCTATGATTCTATCTTGAAATGTGTGGCATATTTCTTAACTGTTAAGTCTTTTCTTGTTGGCAACTAATCGTAAGATGCGGAATCTATCTATCATTGAGATACCTTCATTATCCCTGTGGCTGATTGTTATGCCTGTCATTGGCCCACTTCATATTTAATTTTAGTTTCATTTTTTTCACTTTGCTCCTTGACTTTCCTTATTAAAGCTTCCAGATCTTTTGCATTTTCAGCTGAGTAGAGTCATCGGTATAAAGCGAATTATTATTGTTCCTTGAAACTCTTATGTAAAATTTTATATATAGAAGTATCAAAACCTGTTATATATATTTTGCTGTTGAATAATTGTTTTGTTCTCATTGTTCCTTTTTCCTTTTTCCTATTTCTATTCCTTTTTTGTTTAATTAAGTCAAGCAAACAAAACGAACAATGAGGCTATTGAAGAGGGTGTGTACTGTAATTACTGTATGATTATGACTGTTTCTGTGTTATATTTATTTCTGTCAGCAATATTATAAGTTATTTATTTATTCATTCATTTTGATAAATTACATTTAAAATCTGGAGTTCATCCAACTTAGAATGGTTTCCATAAATCTTTTATCTAGAAAGAAAGTGGAGCAAATCTGAAATTGAATTTAGTCCTGGAAGCCTTCCTTTAGGGCAGGGGTAGTCAACCTTTTTATACCTACCGCCCACTTTTGTATCTCTGTTAGTAGTAACATTTTCTAACCGCCCACCGGTTCCACAGGAATGGCGATTTATAAAGTATGGAAGTCAATTAAATTAAAAAAAGGAAAGTGCTTCAGTATCGGACAAAACCCCTACAGCCCACCATAAAAGCTAGAACGCCCACTAGAGGGCGGTAGGGACCAGGTTGACTACCCCTGCTTTAGGGGATCTATGACATTCTCTAGATTTCTCAGTGCTTGTATATCTACACCTGGTAATAGTTGATAGGAGACATTTAACTTTGATAGTTAAAAGCATAATGCTTAGCAGGATTTGATAGGCAGCATACAAAATCAGAACGTGACAGATAATATGGGAGGATATTTTAACATTTGACAATTTATTTCACGTTTGATAGCTGCTAAAATCAAAACAATCTGGAGAGGAACTTGATTTCAGATGTCCAGGTGAAAAGAATTTACATCCAGAGAGAAAGAGAGGTGTTTGAATCTCAAATTTTGCCTACTTTTGAAATCGCGAAAATGTGCTTTTTGGCAGTTACGGCGAGGGACCTAGCTTTGCAAACTTTGGGATAGTAAACTTCTACAAACGTAATGGGCATCCGAATAGGAGGCGAAAGCAGGAGAAAGGCCAGGGAGCAGGTGGTGCAGGTGGTGAAAAAAGAATGAGCAATTGTACTCCCAAAGACTGTCTGGAGACCCTCTGGCAGAAACTCTTGGCCTGGTCAAGAGGCTTATTGGAGATAATGAGGCGTGGAAATCAGTCCGATTTCATATAACAGTGGTTGGGCTATGGCTCCCAATCCCATTCTTGGTCTTCAGAAGACTCTTGGACCATTAGGGTGCCTATTGGTCTCCTACTGTTCTGAGGCAAGAAACATGAGAATAAGAGAGAAGCTTAAGCATGCAAGCAAACAAGATCATAGAACCATGGGGCTGGAAGGAACCTTGGAGGTCTTAGAACATGTAGAATAATAGATGGACCGCAGAGGTCTTCTAGTCCAACCCCCTGCTCAAGTAGGAGGCCCTATATCATTTTAGACAAATGGTTGTCCAATCTCTTTCTGAAAGCCTTTAGTGATGGAGCACCCACAACTTCTGAAGGCAACATGTTCCACTGATTGGTTGTTCTCTAAGGAAATGTCTGCTTGGTTCTAGGTTGCTTCTCCCCTCGGTTAGCTTCCAACCATTGTTGATTTTGTCTTGCCCATCGGTACCTTTGGTCTTCTAGTCCAAGCCAATGGCAGGAGATCTTTTATCCACCTGCACAAATGGTCGTCCAGTCTTTCCTTGAAAGCCTCCAGCCCTGGGGAATCCACACTTAAAGGGGAAATGAGAAGATGAGGAGTCCTGGCTCTGCCCCCATGCGTGGTCAACCCCCAGGCCTTCATGCCCCACCTTCCCACTTGCACTTTTCATGGAATCATCTTCCAAAACTGTTGCTCACCAGCTCTGCAGGACACGTTTTGTGAACTCCTTGGAGCAAAGGACCAATTTTGTGACTAAATGAATTCGTAGAGGCAGTAATACCATGCCTTTTTTTATACAAGCGTGAAAGGACGGACCTTTCTGGTATCAGCTTATTCTATGCCCTAAATGCTGGACATTTAACCCCAAAATCACGAGGCCCTTTTGTATAGAATATTTTGACAGTTTCTTTGCTGCCTGCCTCTTGTGGTCTTCCTGGGAGTTTTGGAGTGACTGAAGGATGCTCTCTTTGAATATGAGCGCATGAACCGCAGGAGGCCCTTATGTAGATGCCGCTCGTTCAATTTAACTTGCAATGTAAGCAGAGAAAGGGCAATTTCCCACTAACTCACTTGCCTTCATTCTACAGTCTCCTTCAGGGTCCTACATCAATAATTGAACACTTCTGATCTCCTCTTGGACTTGCACTGGGGAACACAACCTTGGGAGGAGAGGAACCTGCAAAGCAGCTTGTGACAAAAGAAGAAAATGGCGCTGAAGTCATCCTAACAGGTAGGCGAAAGGGAAGTTTGTTTCCTGTTGAAGTGGCTGGGCAAGAATTGTTGATGAGGTGAGGAGAAGTCCATCCTCAAAGCTCAGCAAAACCCACCCACCCTTTGGGAGGTGAGGGGGTCAGGATGGTTGCCCTCCATCAGTCAAAGGTCTATCCTGCACTCTCCGGGGAGGCCTTGGGGTGGGTTGCAGTTGCACACTTGGGTCTGCGCTAGGCTTGTCCACTCCTGCCTCCAGAACTGGGGGGTGGGTGGGTTTGTAATTGGAAGGAGCGACTCGGTCGTTCAACGGGAGATGTTGTATCTGTCTTGGAAGCCTCTCGTTAGGAATGGGGACTGCATTGTCCCTTGTGCTTGGAGGAAATAAGAACCAACGGTGCCATTTTATTTGGATTGTCCAGTTTGAGCCGATTTCTGAACTGATGGACTTGAGGGCACTTACTTTTTGCAAAAGGGCATCATCAAGAAAGTCCCAAAGGTGCTTTTTCCAAAAGGAAGCTGGACTCTCTTGCTTTTTTTCTTTGAAAACCTTTCACATTTCATCCAAGAAACTGAAGAACCTCGTTGGATGAGAAATGTTTTCAAGGAAAAAACCAAGAAAGCCCATCCTGATCATCTCCTGCAGCACTTTTGGGACAGCCATGACTTACCTGGGGGATTGAGAAGGGCCCTCCTGTGCATGATCAGGTTTGGTCTTCTCCAGCTGCACCTGCATCCAGGTGTCTCAACATGTCCGAATGATGAGAAGCCAACAGAGGTTGCCTTTGTTCTTGCAAAACTTGGCCCGTTGCAATTTCCTGCAGAGTTTGAGGGGGAAACTATTACCAGAAGAAAGCAGAACGTGCTGCCCAATCCTATGTTCTCCTCCCACCTGGGTTGATATTCCTACATTCCCAGTTCTTCCCAAGTGGAGGAGCTTTCAAGATACAGGCCATTTTTCTTCAGCTTGCTTGGTTGGCCAACTTGTGTTGAATTATAGCATTTGCATTTGCCCAGCTGTACTTTCTTATCAACAGCCCACCTGAATTTTGAAAGTAGCTAATAAATGCTTTTAACGATAGCAAAATCTCTCTTGAATTTCCCCCGTATTTTTATTTTTGTATCCTTGGGTAAACGTTGTGCAGATTTCGGTCAGTATTGCTTTGATACAGCTTTGTTTGTGCCCATATGTCTCTGCGGTATTTATTGGCCTCCGTTCGGTTTCAGCTGCTTCTGCCTTCATTCATGCCAAGCCTGCTTACCTTGCTTGTGCGACATATGCCGATACTGGTTGACGCTCAGTGTTTTGGCCAATGTTTCTGGCTTTGTCAAATATGAAGAGCTTTTCTCTCCTTTTTTTTTGGTCGTGTTTTCTCATGAATGGAGTGGAGTTGAGAGGCCTCTTTCATTTTTGTTCCTAAGCTGGAAGGGATAAAATAATAATGCTGAAAGTCAAGATGTGATTAGCGAAGAAATATAATTAATGAATTGACCCTCTTCTGGTGTGCCATCTGCAGCGTGGATTTTGAGACCAAAATATTGTTTTTGTATCTTGGTAGGGCATTCTGTTCCACTTACTTTGATGACAGGAGGAAAACCAAGCGTTGGCTTCCTGGGATTCTATAAATTCAGGCATGACATGATGTTCCTGCTGTTGCTGGGCAAACAGGCACTTTTCACTTGATGTACTCAGAGCTTTAGCAGTCAATTGTACTTTTCAGCGTGTTTGATTATAAAACACTCGGAGAGCTTCAGATACTCGGCGTTAAAAATAATTAAATAAATAAGCTTGAATAAACAAGTTGGTTGAAGTTAGCTGAATGGCTGATCCTCCTCCTCCTCCTCCTCCTCCTCCTCCTCCTCCTCCTCCTCCTCCTCCTCCTCCTCCTCCTCCTCCTCCTCACAGATTAACAGAGTTGGGAGGGACTTTGTAGGTCATCTAGTCCAACCCCCCCGCCCAAGCAGGAGACCTCACACCATTTCTTTTTTTAAAAAGCTTTTATTTTTATTTTTTACAAACATATCAGGGTGTGAACAGTGTGGCACCTGAGTGTCATACATTTTAATGCAAACAGCCCTTTCCCATTTCAGTTCTTTTACCTTCTTGATGACACTTTCATCTCTCCTCTCATCCATGGCCTTTCTATCTTGCCTTGTGATGCCAAGCATGTTTCTTTCCATGGGTCTTTGTGCCGCTCGTAGCTTTTGTGAGGGTGGAGTTTGAAAGTAGATTGAAAGAGTGGCTGATTATTGGGTAATAA